>CABFOW010001010.1:108425-180635 GCA_902141385.1 Timema californicum
CATTTAAGAAAACAGACGCGTTACTCTGCACCTGCTATTTATTTACTGCGTATTACAACCCGGAAACAAAAACGATGCTTCTGACACGTGCAGTTAAAAGAAAAGAAAAAGAAACATGGTCGTAGTATAGAAAAGATGAGTTTACTTTATATTAACTGAAAAGAAGAAATATTAATATATTTACTTTAAAATATGATCTCTAATATTAAAAAGACAGGAAAGATCGATATCATTACAATTTTGATTTGTAAATTAGGTTACTGGATTAAAAGGTGAGGCTGCCTTTGACGGAATAAATAGAGTTTGTTATATTGTTAGAGAAAGTGGATGGTGGCAGGTGTATTTGGGAGGTTTTTCAAGCTGTTTAGTTACAAGGCCAAATGGGGCTGTACTAGATGATCTCTAGAAAGGCTGCTTGTACATAAGGAATGGTAGTTTTTTCAAGATATTGTTGGTTTGGCAGGATACTTTCAATTAGGCCTGTGTGGGAATTACATTTTGACCTTGGGGACTTTTCGGGCGGAAATACAAATTTCCCATCTAAATGGGTTTGAAAATGGCAACAAATTTTAAAAATTAAAATAATATTCCAATTTAGGCCTATATATATTTTTTATATTCATAATTTTAGTCTAACTTAGTTTTCTCATTCATTTCCCTTCCTGTTCATTTCAATAAAATAATAAAAAATAATTTTATATTAAAATGAACAGCTAATGACATTTGATCAAAAAGGAATCAAATTGTATAGGTTCAAATAAACTTCCCAATGTCTAAATTGTTTTTTTATAACTCCTGCAAAACATAGTGGGAAAAATAAAAGCAGCTAGAAATAGTTAAGTGAAATATAATAGAAACAATTTTTTTTTTGTTGAGAACATAGTGGTATCAATTTTAATAATACGTATCTACGTAAGTATACCAAACACTTTCTCAACTGAGCCTGTGTGCCTAGTTAACTCTTATGTTTTGTAGGGGTCTGCGAACTTGGGTTTTTTCATTCGAATCGAGTATTTCTAAAAGCTCCCGAGTTTGAGTATTGTTTATTCATAATTATAAAATGTTAAAAAGTATATTAAAACACATGTTCTTAAAATATGAATGACATTCATTTTTATAAATAGTAAATAATTTAAAAAAAGTTAAATACAGAAATATCAGTTTTAAATTAGAAATAACACTTATAAAACACAATTTAAAAATAAGAACACCACTCAAATAAAAATCTAATAAAAAACCCATTTAAAATTGTTTCAACACTCATGTCTCTAAGGACATTAAATTGCATGATGGTTTGGAAATATATAACAAGACAGTGAAAACACTACAATGATGTAATGTAAGTGATAATAAAGAAAGCCAACCTGAGGCCTAGACAAGAACAAACACTTCTCTCTTCATGTCGTCTTAAACTTTTACAAACACTTCTCTCTTCATGTCGTCTTAAACTTTTACACTTTCCACTTCTTCTAAACTTCCACAGTTGCACATTAGTTAGAATTTTCAGGAATGTTACTTTTTCATTAATGTCTCTTAAAATGAAAAATAAATATTTCCGCTAATTCAAAATAATGTGCCGCTGTGGAACGTTGAAAAAGTGGGAAGTGTAAAAGTGTAAGATTTAATAGAGAAGTGTGTTTGTTTATATCTAGGTCTAATCTAACTATCCTTTCAAGTTGGCTTCCTTTACTATCACTTTACATTATAATATAGTGTTTCTACACGCTATTGTTAAAAAATTAATAAAATATATGTTTTAATAGGCTAATATTTCCTCAAAATAGCCTTCAGTAACTTAATTTACCCTATAACAAAAACCTAGGAATCATAAACAGTGTTTTATATTTTGTTTATTATTACTTAGTGTAATCATGCATGATCACATCTTCTGTTCCATTTCCATTCCTCTATGCGCATTGCATATGTGAGTTGTACAGACTCACGTTAGACATTATTTTATTGAGAAATTTATTTCAATTCAATTTTTAATGCTTATAAATGTTGATGCTCATACTTTAAAATTAAAAATTAAAAATAATATGACTAAAATATTATTTATAGCAAACAATATTAAATAGTAAATGCTTTTTTAATATAAATGTGAATGCCAGGCCTCCACCGTGGTTCAGATTCCATGTTAAACTGTCGGTCCTCCATTTCATCTCACAACCACCCTACCATTACACATTAGCGTAAGTGCGTACAACCCGAACGGGTAGTACGACGCGGTGCTAATAATAATAATAATAATAAATAATAATAATATAAATGTTAGTTTGGTAAAATATTTATTGCAATAAATAAGATCAACATTGATTTTAAACAGACTAACCAACATAATTCTATAATTAAATCATAACTAAACTAGAGCTAGTTTTGTAGCTAAACTTATTATTTAATACGAGTTTTAAACATTTTAGGTTTGAAAACATTTAATATAATATTTTCTTGATATCACATATTTAATTCAACACAAATTATTATTTTAGAAAGGGACCAGCTACAAGGAATAAAAAGAATCATTCAATTATGTAGTAAATCTTCTTAACTATTTTTATTTTCATTGCTTTGTCATGGCAATCCAAGTAAACAATTACAATCAAGTATAATTCAAAATGGACGAAAATATTGAATTAACTTACCGGTCGAAAGTGGTTTTAAAGTTCCTTAATGTTATTTATGTGAAAAGCAAAATTAATTTTTAGCAATTTGTTAAATAACTGAATGATTTATAAGCAGAAATACTGATGGTATCTCGATTAAATAGACTATGCTTACTAATTGCGTTTTAAAAATTGATTATTAATTTCTCAAGTGGAAGCTCAAAAATTAGGGTCCTAAAAATTTATGATCTCGTGCATAAGAGACGAGCTCGGCTCGAAGCTCGGAATATGAGTACTCGTAGAGCCCTAATGTTTTGGTTAGTATACCTCTCACAAAGAGTGCTGCTATACTCCAAAATTATTATTATATCCATTGTTAATTCTGGCACGATACTAAAGAAAATTTTTGTCTTTTCAAATAATAAAATTAACGTAATAGGTGTCTATTGATGCAAATAGATGTGCCATGAAGGTATATTTTTGCATAGTTAGATATTTAAAAGCCACTTTTGTCATTATTTTTAACTAAAAATATGTTTTCCTGGCATATATATTAAAAAATAAATAATGCCATTAAATGTTTGTAGTGTAGTTATTTTATTTATAACACTCATTTATGTTGACTGTGAATTAGATGGGGGGAAGGGTGTTCTACTGTAAGGCTATTAATGAGGAATTTTTGGTATCTTCCATCTAGTTAATTTTCATGCTTTTAAAATTGTTTAGGTTGGAAGATTATAGAAAGTGAAGGTTTTTTACAAGGCTGCTTGGGGTGCATCTTTCGGGGTTGAATGGATGGCAACTATCAATATGTACGATATATTTGGTTGTATGTGGGCTCTAGATGTACAGAAGTTTTAATTTGGCTGTTTAATAATTAGGGGTGTGCGAAATTTTCAAAACTTGGATTAGTTTTGAATAATAAATGGCCGAATATTTTATACAATCCGGCGAATATAAAAGCCGAATACTTTTTGTGAGAGAGACAAATACATATAGCATTATTTCAAGACTAATGTTTATACTAAGGGATGTCAAACTAAACCAAATGTATGTCACCTTTCTACTTAACACCACATCATAATCATAATCATCATCATCATCATCATCATTACCACCACCATCACCATCACCATCACCATCACCATCACCATCACCACCACCAGGCCTTACACAATATATTTTATAATGTTTCTACAAAGATTTGTTTTTATTTTGTTGATCTAGTGCTGATGCGAGACCCAATTCTTCAAGATAAGAGACAAGAGCATGTCATTTTCCAGAAACATGCTCTTGAACTCATGGAGAGAGTTTCTGGGAAGTCCAAGCCAATGGGGAATGAGATTGAAAGTGTCTTTGTCTAACATCCATAGAGTAAGTGTGAAGGCCAACAATGAGATGCTGGGTTGATTGGAACTATACTAAAATTAGTAAAGTTGGGTATTTTGAATATTAAAATCCTCTAAATTGTGAAATATATATATTATATGAGGTTTCAAAAATATTCTAAATTTAATATTAAAAAAATCTCTATATTTTTTAAGTCTAAATTAAAGATGGGCCACTCGAATCTTTGAATCCTCAAATCCACCGAATACTGACAAGTATTCGAGATTCTAGGCTTTGGTATTTTACTGGAATTGATGGTAGAATCTTTCACCTCACAAACAAAGCATAATATTTTGGATTAAAAAATTACTTAGTTAGGCCTACTTCAAAAAGCACAACTTAATCCGTAATCTTTATTTTGTCGGATGACAGAGATTAGCATGAATAAATTCATTATTAAAAAAAAAATTTAGGTGTGGAAAATATTACGTGCCTAATATCCTACCCTTTTCTCTCTATGGGAAACTTGGACTCGACCGTTTTGGCACATGCTCACATCAAAGTTGCCTTATATGCTGAAAACAAATATGGCCACTGAATAGAAGCTACGCTGCCAGTTGGTGACGTAGAGGACCTTGTTTCCAGTTGGACGAGGAATAGTATTAATACTCGTGTTTACAAAATTTAAACTTTATATTATTTCACAAACATTTTGTATGCTTCTTCCTCTTTATTATCACAAGCCATTTATTTATGTTAAAGATATGTGAGGTCAGTAATAAAATTATTAATAACTGAATATAATACCATTAAATGTAAAATTTCACCCTCTATTTAACTTGTAATTACCACAAGAGTTAAAAGAAAAACTAGAATGAATTTACTAGACTTTTTTTACTTCTTAAATTTGATTATAGACAATAAAATTATGCTGTAATCCTTGGCAACGTATTATTAAAAGTTATTGATAATATTTTTAGGGATAATAATAATTTCCAAATATGTTGACAAAAGTTACTTTCAGGCAGTGTTGGCATTACTGATAGCAGCATCTGCTAGCTGTCATGTAAAACCAAAGAAGCGATGGGCGTACTGTAGAAATACTTGACTCAAAGGAAAACACCCAAGTTCGCAGACTCCTAGAATATATAATAGATCTTTTTAATAGATATGGGACATTCAAATCCTTGATTCCTTAAATCCTATGGTATTCGAGAGATTCGAGATTTTCATCAAAAAGTATCTCAAATCCAAAAATGAAGGCCTCAACTAAAACTCCATTCAATTGGTAGAAGGAGTAATTAAATAAAATATGAAACATATTTATACGGTATACTGATTTTCTCTTAGGTGTCTTTTTTGTTATTAAAACATTATGAAAAAGACAAATAAATAAACATAATGGGTATTTTCAGCTGTAACAATTACCAAGCCTTTTAAAAAAGTTTTGTTTACTATGCCAATTTCATTTAAAATATATTTTCACTCGCGCCGATTAGTATATGCACCTCCACAAGGCTATCTAGGAAAATTAACAGGCTTGTTTAAGATAGTCTTCAGTGAAAACTAAAAAGTGAAACGCCTACTATCGTTCATAGTTATCTTTGTAAAAAGTGAAAAGACTACTAACGTTCATAGTTATCTTTGATTTGAACCTGTTGTTTTAACCTTTAGAAGTTTACTCTATGTTTTGGTGTGGAATTATTATACTTTTTCGAAACTAACATGTCATTTTAACTCCTAGTGTGTTATTCTGTCATTAAATATATAATCCGCATGGTTCCTAATACCCAAGATGTCTAGTTAAGTGTGGGACAGCTTTAACATTTCCCAAAAAAATGTTAACTATGCCAAATACAAGTTAAATGCATTTGAAAAACTGACTAAACTTTTTAAAAGCCTCTGGGTGAAGAATAACTTTGTAGAAATTTGTGGGCCAATTAAATCTTACTAATTTTTACAAAAATTAATAGTTCCTTAGTTAGATATATAAAAAATTGTGGGCCAATTAAATCTTACTAATTAATACAAAAATTAATAATCCCTTAGTTAGTTAGATATATAAAAAATATGTATATATATTTACTCACTCTAGGCCAATTAGTTTCACTTGTATGGTAAGTTAAGTTATACAATTGTTAAAATAGTTTCAAAATCGGCTAACTAGATTTAAGTGAATATTGAACTAAAACACTAAATAGCTTTCTTTAGTTAACAATAACTTCTTATAGTCAAACAATACATCCTTTAACTTGACCATTTTATGTCCATTTGTTTGTTTTTAAAAATAAAGGATTTTTGATCGTTATTAAAAAATGTGTTTTTGAAGAGTCGAGGTTTCAAATTTAGATTCTTGATTTGAAATAAAATTTTGGATTAGGATTTGAGATCTGGATTAGAGAAATATTGGCTTCGACATATCCCTACTTTTTAAGAATTTTTTTCTCTCGCTTTTTGAGGTAATTTGTAATATATATTTGGAAGAAGTTACAGGAAAGGTGGATATAAAACATATAAAAGGGAACAAACACAATATTGCTGTTACAATGAAAATAACACAGTTGCTCTCATTACATTGCTGCCACTGGACGAAGAGGTATCAATTGTTAAATAAAATATAACAGTGCCTTATTTAAATTTTTTTCTATTTTTTTTGTCACAGGCAAATGTTGTAGCACAGACACGGATACAGTTCAATGATAAAGAGTTAAATCAATTGATTCACACCCACCTCATATCCAGGGGACTAACAGAGACAGCGTCAGCTCTCATGAAGGAAGCAACCATCCCTCCGACTCCACTGAAACAAGGGACTAGTTCCAATTTCCCTCCACATTCTTACCGGGTAAGTGCTACATAGTGAACAGTTAATTTAGTTTGTCTATATTTCTCATCATATTTGAACATTGAAATCCAATCATTTTAAAAATTTCTTTATATATCTTTATAAGCACAGCATTAAAGAGGATGAAATAAGGAAAAGCACCAGGTGGGGACTGACGCTGGAAATTATAAGAAACTATTTTCAAGAAAGGAGGCAGGAAGAGGTGTACAAATTATAGGGGAATAATGCTGATGTGCCACTGTACATAAATTATAAGAAGATCCTGAAAATAACATAAGCAATAAAATGAAAGGAAGGTGGAGATAGGATAGCAGGAGTTGTGTTAAGACGGAAAATGTAAGGACAGAGTTGTTCCAAATAAATAAATGGAGTAAAGCAGGGGAATGCTTCTTCACCATTACTATTTGTAATGCTAATGGAAATGGTCATGAAAAAAGTTGCAGGAAAACTCGTGGAGATAAGATTAAAAACCATGATGTTGGTTGATGAGTTGATGGTATGGTGGTTAAATGGGGGTGGGGAGTTTAGGAACAACTACAAGAATGAAATAATGGAGTGAGAGAGTGTGATTAAATTTAGCACGGCAAAGTGTAAAGTGATGATAATGACAAGGAAGAGGATAAGGCCTTGTAAAGCTATAAAGTTGGATGTAGTATGGCTGAGAAATTTGAATGGTGTAAAATACCTTGGAAGCATGATTGAAGTGAAAGGTGGAAGTAGAAAGGAAGTAATAAGAGGAAAGCAGGGAGAGTTGTTATACAGGTATGTAAGAGAACTGATATGGAGAATAGAAATACCCCTTGAAGTGTAATATTTGGAAGAAGGTATAGGAAAGGTGGATAGAAACATATAAAAGGGGGACGAACACAATATGGCCTTTACAATGAAAATAAGAACACAGTTCACACTTTACACTCTCCCTTTTATATGTTTCTATCCACCTTTCCATTACCTTCTTCCAAATATAATACCATTACCTCATAAAGCAAAAAGAGGTTTTCCTTATAGAGTTATACCCTTGAAGTGTAAGGAATTGTTGTACAGGGCATACTTTGTTTCCATTGTCACACATGCAGTAGAGACATGGTTGAATGTAAACAATACTCAGAAAGTGGAGGCTATGGGAATAGTGTTTGTGAGGAGCATGTTAGCTGTTACAAGGAGAAACAAGATTAAGAATGAAGCTATCCAGAAAAGAGTGGGGATACAAGGAGTACACGAGATAGTACTGGAAGCAAGACATAGATGATATGGGCATGTAATGAGAATGGAAAAAAGAGAGAATGCCAAATAAACTTTTGCCAATGAAGTATGTAGGAAAAGACTGGAAAGGAGCCCTAGAAAGAGATGGGAGGTGCATATATATATATCTTTGTAAGCACACCATTAAAGAGGATGAAATAAGGAAAAGCACCAGTTGGGGACTGACACTGGAAATTATAAGAAATTATTTTCAAGAAAGGAGGCAGGAAGAGGTGTACAAATTATAGGGGGATAATGCTGATGTGCCACTGTACATAAATTATAAGAAGATCCTGGAAAATAACATAATCAATAAAATGAAAGGAAGGTGGAGATAGGATAGCAGGAGTTGTGTTAAGACGGAAAGTGTAAGGACACAGTTGTTCCAAATAAATAAATGGAGTAAAGCAGGGGAATGCTTCTTCACCATTAGTATTTGTAATGCTAATGGAAATGGTCATGACAAAAGTAGCAGGAAAACTCGTGGAGATAAGATTGAAAACCATGATGTTGGTTGATGATTTGATGGTATGGTGGTTAAAGGGGGGTGGGAAGTGTAGGAACAACTACAAGATTGAAATAAGGGAGTGAAAGAGAGTGTAATTAAATATTTGGAAGAAGGTATAGGAATGGTGTAGAGAAACACATAAAAGGGGGACGAACACAATATGGCCTTTACAATGAAAATAAGAACACAGTTCACACTTTACACTCCCCCTTTTATATGTTTCTATCGACCTTTCCATTACCTTCTTCCAAATATAATACCATTACCTCATAAAGCAAAAAGAGGTTTTCCTTATTGAGTTATACCCTTGAAGTGTAAGGAATTGTTGTACAGGGCATACTTTGTTTCCATTGTCACACATGCAGCAGAAACATGGTTGAATGTAAACGATACCTGGAAAGTGGAGGCTATGGGAATAGTGTTTGTGAGGAGCATGTTAGTTGTTACAAGGAGAAACAAGATTAAGAATAAAGCTATCCAGAAAAGAGTGGGGGTACAAGGAGTACACGTGATAGTACTGGAAGCAAGACTTAGATGATATGGGCATGTAATGAGAATGGAAAAAAAAGAATGCCAAATAAACTTTTGCCAATGAAGTATGTAGGAAAAGACTGGAAAGGAGCCCTAGAAAGAGATGGGAGGTGCATATAACAGAAAGTGTTAAAGTGAAAAGAGAATAATGGAAGAGATTAAAGGAGAAAGAATGNTTCGATTCGACTTCGAGAATATTCTTGAATATTCGCTTCGACTTCGCTTCGAACTGAAAAAACTGGCTTCGCACACCCCTAAGTATCAGTATCAAAATTTTAATCAGGAAAAACGTTTTTTTCCCTAGTATTAATAATCTCTTACCTACATCGGTCTCTGTGGGGTCTAACACGCTAATCTCGTGTTGTACTAGACTGCCAAAGACAGGGAAATTGGGGTTAAATCCCGGTCAGGGGCACTGAGGTTTTTTCCCCTAAATTGTTTCCCACTCTCCCACCACACAAATATGGGTGCATTACATCTAAATTAAACCTTCCTAATCCCTAACCCATTAGTGTAATTAGTACATAGGTGTATAACCTGAACAGGTAGTAAGATACTGTTACAAAAAAATCTTAACTTTTGCATCATTATTGTATTTTCATTTTTATCTAAACATTGAAAATTATAATGGTTTTTAATAGTTTAAATGACATTTTAAAAGATTATTTTTCGCTATCTAACATCTTTTATTTTAAGTACCGGGTCTTACCACCCGTTCAGGTTATATACTTCAGTACTCATTACGCTAATGGGTTAGAAATTGGGAAGGTTGAATTTAGGGGAAGTCAACCGGCATTTGTATGGAGGGAAAGTGGAAACCCGTTTAGGAAAAACCACCCTCAGTTCACTTGACCGAGATTTGAACCTCGGTCACCTCTTCTTCTGCAGTCTAGCTCAACATGAAACTAGTGCGTTAGCTAACTACGCCAACAAGGCGGGTTCCAACTTCTTAAAAAACCAGCATAACTTACTCTTGAGAGGTGCCATTATTTTAACTACATTCATCGTTTATATACTTTATCAAGATAGATTATTAACTATTGACAAACAATAGAAGAATGAACGCCAGCCTCATCTGCATATAAACGTTTCTGCTTCTGCTTGTAGCACCTTGAGTAGACTGAGTTTATTGTAATCCTACAAAAAAAAACTTTTAGTTTGTGATGACGGTGCTCATTGATAATGGGAGGGGGTGTTATGTAGACTAGTCTCCCCTCGGCTGTCAACCAGTCAGGCGCAGAAAATGAGTGAGGATTGAGAAATAGTGTAATTTTTTCTTCCTCTACAGGCCACCTTAATAAACATTTAATCTCAGCATGGGCCATGAGTGAAGATAGCAAAAAATTTGTTACGTTTGATACCATAGTGTGAGTAAAAAAAATATTAGTATCGAAAGGAAAATAGCGACATTTTTAAAGTATCGATATTTTTCCATATTCCTATGCATCACAAGTTAATGTTACCATAACAATAATAATATATATATATATATATATATATATATATTTATATATATGAAATAAAGTGAATTGAGCAAAAACAATTTGTAATAAATAAAATGATGGAATATTAAGAAAATAATAGATCACAAATAAAGGTGTCATTTAAAATAGATAAATTATTTGACTACGCTGTTAAAAATTGTGAAGATCATAATATTAATTAGTTTTCTGACACTTTAGCTAAGTCGGTAACGTGTCTTTCTACTGAGCTATAATGGTCCCAGGTCCGTATCCTGGCATGGCCTAAAAATTTATCATTGGTGAAATGTGGGTTTACGCTTTCACAGTGATGAATTAACAGCCGAGGATTAGATGTTGTGCTTGTCCTAATCTTAAGTTAAATTATATGGCATATGAAACTACGACAGCTAGCCAGCAATGAAAAATGCTAGTATTGAATAAAAAATTGACCCTGACCACATGCTGGATAAAGTAATGGATGTAAAGTAAATAATATTAGATATCTAGTCAAGATTTATAAGCAGTTTGGGTCATTTGATTCTTTTTATGCGACTCAAAAATATATATACATGTAATTTATCCTATAAGGTATTCGTTTTTGATTCAAGTAAAAATGATATATATTAGTAAGCAAATATTCTGATTGTGTACAATCCAAAGTTAAAATCTTGTATTCACACATGCATACACTAAAGATGTGTTATTTTCATGGCTTGTGTGTTTGTAATGTGTGATAAAGCCGAGGGTGTCGGGTCACACTCCTGGTACTGCCCACCACTACCACCACCGGTCCCTCATCACCCACAACTCACCCATAGCTTCGTCTTCTGCGCTGCAAGCCCACCACTAGGTTTACCATCTCGCCAGCTGTCACCCCCACTCAACATGGACTTTCTCCCACGCAGCCCATTCGCTTCAACCTCGCAAGTACCAAGTAAGTAACTGAACTATTAACCTTTTTATTTAAACAAAGTAAATAGGGTGCTTTATTTAAATAATGTGTGAAGAAAAATATATGAAGACTATATATTTTTATTTCCTGTTTCAATGGCCAAATGATCCAAAGTCTTACTCTCTTGTTAGACTGGCCTGCTGATAAAGGGGTGATTGGGGTTTGAATCTTAGTTAAATCTATTTAGGGTAATTTTTCTCTAGATGGTTTCCCATTCTTCTTTCACGCAAATTCTGGTAATTACCTCTAAAATGCTTTCTTCCTTTTTCCTACCTCATTAGAGTAATTATTATATATGTGTTCAACCTTAACAGGTAGGAAGGTGATAAAATAAAAAGGAAAAATAGTAGGGGTCTGCAAGCTTGGGTTTTTTCATTCGAGTCGAACTCAAGTCGAGTATTTCTAAAAGCTCTCGAGTTCGAGTATAGGCCTATTCATAATTTTAAAATGTTAAAAAGTATATTAAAACACATGTTCTTTAAATATGAATGACACTTATTTATATAAATAATAAATACTTTTGAAAAAAAGGATCAAATAATGGAAATATCTGTTTTTTAAATTAGAAATAACACTTATTAAACACAATTTTAAAAACAAGACACTCAAATAAATATTTAATAAATAAAACAAATAATTAAAATGGTTTCAACACTTATATCTTTAAGGACATTGAATGCCAGGCCTCCATCGTTGTTTGGATCCCACGTTAAACTGTAGGTCCTCCATTTCATCTCACAATCACTCTACCATTACACATTAGTGTAAGTGCGTATAAGACGCGTTGCTAATAACAATGAAAATGAACTTCAATTTAATTTTTAATACTTATAAAAGTTGATGCTCGAACTTTAAAATTAAAAATAATATCTCTAGCAAACAATATGAAATAGTAAGTGCTTTTTTAATATAAATGTGGTAAGTTTGGTAAAATATGTATATCAATAAATAGGATCGACATTGATTTAAACAGTTTAACCAACATAATTCTATAACTAAACTATGCTAGTTTTGTAGCCAAATGTATTAATACAAGTTTTAAATCTCAGTTTGAAAAAATTTAATATAAGATATTTTTGATATTACATTTTTAACTTAACATAAATTATTATTTTAAAAAGGGACCAGATAAAAAGAATAAAAAGAATCATTCACTTATATAGTCAACTACTTAGCTATTTTTATTTTCATTGCATTGTCATGGCAATACAAGTGAACAACTTCAATCAAGTCTAATTCAAAATGGACGACAATCTTGAATAAATTTACTTGTTGAAAGTGGTTTTAAAGCTCTATTTTGTTATTAATGTGAAAATTGAAATTAATTTTTAACAATTTGTTAAGTAACCAAATGATTTATAAGTGGAAATTCTGATATTTTCTCAAATAAATAGACTATGCTTACTATAGTGTTTTAAAAATTGATTATCATGTAGAAGCTCTAAAATGACAATCTTACAAAAATTTTATTCTCGATCTCAAGCTTAAGCCACAATCTTGAGATTGAGATCGAAATACAAGTATTTGCAGAGCCCTAGAAAATAACAATAATTTGGTTGCAACCCAATATGTGTTAAGCTGATTTTAAATAAATCATGTGTGATGTGCATCCAGCAATTTTCAAACCAAAAACTCTTGGTGTCTTGACATGCTTGATAGCTATATTCAATAATAAGAAACAAAAAATAATGAACTAAGCTGCTACATCATAACCACTGTTGTCTATATAATGGTATAAGATATTACACAAATTACATAAAATTATTTACAAATTATTTGAGTACAAATAAAATAAAACATTTTTATTTATTTTATGCCTTGTTTACTTGATTCATAATAATATATTCCTTGGATTACAAAATCCTCAAAAGAGAATAAATTATGAAAATATTGATTTGTTATCAGATTAAGATTAATGTTTCTGTAGCTTATGTAAGCAATATAAAATTGTACTTATTATATATGTCTTATTCCTTGCGAAGCTTTGTGTCATTAATAATACAAACTGTAACACTTTTTATATTCGTTAATATTTGGCAAATAAAATGACTATAAACGTATCAAAATTTGAATAATTGTTGCACTCGCATTTGTTAATTTTACCATTTTGGAAAAACCTTGACTTATAACATATGGGCGAGATTCAAACCTCGACCTCCCCATCAATGGTAAACCAGACTAAATGAGCCTCACATTTGGGCTGCTGACCAAAGTTTATTTTATTATTACTAAAGACATGTCTTGTTGTTCTAGGCGCAACACACCATCCATTAACAGCAGTGGTTTATCTGTAAGCCGATCTCTGCAGAAGCAAATCAGTGCAGAGCAGAATGGTCTATCCAGCTCATCCCCAGCATCCAAGCCTCTGTTGACCTCGTCTTGCTCTGGGCTCATTGAGCCCAAGATCACACTTGACTCCATCATCACTGAGTATCTAACCAATCAGCATGCACTCTGCAAGAACCCTGTTGTGCCCTGCCCTCAATTCAACCTCTTTGAGTGAGTCATTAGATTTTATCAACATTATTTAGAGCCACATGATTTTTGCATCAATCATAATCAAGAAGTTTAAGGTGGCGATGTAGGGAAGGCGATAAAATAAAAGTTAAGTGTTTTGCAGTTTTTATATCAAAACTTTTTTTTTTGTCAAAAGAAATCAAACATTGCTTCATTACAAGTATAGAGTTTAATTTTCTTCCCATGATGACCACAACAGTTTTTTAAGCACCACGTCTTACTATCCATCCAGGTTATGATTTCATAGTGATTTTGGAAAAATGCCACTCATTCACAACACCGTTTGAACACAAAAAAGTGTGAATACAATATCTTGTATGTTTCCACATATTTTTGAAACCCTTTGCTCGACTGTCAAACCCAGGCAAAAATATATTCTTATTATGTTATATTTGGTATCAAATGAAAAAAAACAACTTGTTTTGATTAGTTTGAGACTCCTGTGATAGAGGTCTCAAGCACACGCTTCCTAATGACACAAAGTTATTGAAATGCTAAACTCCTGTTTATTTGTTTTCATCTTTACTATGAAGAATAGCTAATATTATTATAATTACTTTAAATAAAGCACTTACACCAAACAATAGTGATAAAAAATTAATTACTTATATTTTAAAGCCATTAATATTAGTTATTAATATTTATAAAATAAAAAATTATAAGAGGATATATATACACACACACACACGTACCAGAAAAGTGTAGGCCTCAAAGTTCCCAATTAAAAATTCAACAAAACACATTAATACAAATGTTGGGGTACATTGGTCCTCTTCTTCAGCAGAAGGATATTAAACATATGTTGAACTATGGTAGTATGGCTTGGACGCAAAGTCCCATTTCACGTGCTCCTTGGAAATCTGAGTAGCTTGAGCTGGAGAGTGAGGGCTGCAATAGCTCAGTGGATGTTCAGAGGGCCTCGACATGAGCTGGGAGTGAACACGTCTTGGATCTGAAGGGAAATTGTGACAGAGAAGAGAAGTGAAGTTAGTTCATGTGGACAGTGAGAAGTGATTTTGGGAGTTTTCTAGAGATGTGTAGCCTATGAACGAGAAGGGGCTGTGGTGTTTCTTCGATGATTTTCCTTCCCTGTTTTATATCTTTCCTTAGAATGTGTAATGAGGGTTTTGCCGACTGTTTATCTGTTCCTTGCTTTAGATGTGGACAGTGCCATTGTCTGAGGTGGAGATACTTTCTAGGAATAGGGCTAAGGTAGTTGGTCTAGTGGCACTACCTTGATGTTTGGGCAAGGACTAAAGGCAGTCGACCCAGTTGCTCTACCTTTAATGAAGGTTATAGGAACTAAGGCAGCATGGCCTAGTGGCGTTACCTTAGTGCATGGTAGACTCAAAGCCAAATCTATAACTTAATGTTCTAAAATTACTTGTAAAATGTTCTAATGTGCCATTGTTTGTAATATTTTGTATTACTCTGATAAATCAAGCTATTACTACAAGTTTTTTCTCATATAGATATTAAACTCTAGTGGATAAAACAGCTCAGAATCGCAATGATTGAAAATAAATGGAGTATTTTAGCTTTCATTATTTTTATTGATGAAGTTTTGAAGCCAGAATTTGTTTCAATGGTTGTTTGATGTTTGTTTCGAAATCAAGTCAAAATTTCGAAGCTTCGCACACCCTTACTCATGAGGCTAGAATATTATTCAATTGTTTATTTCTCTTCTGCTCATTCTTGTAGTTTATCACCTCTATCTCTCCCTACTCCTTATCCAAGCAGATAAACCTTAAAGTCCAGTGCTCCTTAACAACATAGGTAAATTACACAATTTACACATGAGTTCTTACATTCCAGCTTATTTTATAACATGTTATGATAGGTTAGGTCCTTGCTATGCACATTTGCCTATAAGGTTTTCTTGTATACATTTAATAATTACACAAAACTAGTGGCCCCCTTGTAATTAATATTAGCCTTAGTTTGCGCAATCTAGTTTGATCTGAATCAACTTATACACCCTGGGGGGCGGGTCCTGAGAGATTATTTAGTGCTACTGCAACGTGGTTGTTCATGGGTAAGTGGCGTGTAACACGGTTTTATTAGAGTTAATTGTAGTCACTAGTAGCCAACATTCTATCATTAAAGTTTTTTTTTGCAGACCCCACAGATGTCCAGACCCAAAGGCCAAGAATTCTGCATCAAACAACTTTGTAGTCAGAACAACCAGAAGGCCTCTTGGTCTGAGTGGCCCAGATGCAGCCCGTCTGGATCGTAGGCTTGTTCATAGTCGTTTCTGTCCGGTTAAAACATTCAGGCTGAGTGACAGTGAAGGATTCTTCACTTGTTGCGAGTTTTTGGTTAGTTACTAGTTGTAGTTGTTTATTAATAAATGTATATTTTACTATTTCCACATCTTATTAATTTACATTTTGTAGAAGAATTTTTTTATCAATAAGGTTTTCTTTTTTACAGCCTGTTGATCAATCTCTTTTGATGGGGACATACCAGGGAGAGTTAAAAATGTTTAACATTAACTCAGGAAATGTAAGTTTATTATATTTTATGCATCATAGTCATTATTATTTGTTACTGGAAAACTTATCAATGTTATTAAGTTTATCAAAATCAATTTTATCTTTTGGGTAAATAAAAATCAAGGACAATTTTGAGATGGGTTGAATCACCTTTCTCTTGAATACAAATCTTGAATTTCAATTTTCACTTTACTAATAAGTATCAAACTGTAGCCTACTACCAAACAAGCTGTATGATACCATCTTTATTGGGCTCTTCCTCTTTCTACACTTTTTCATCCTTCTCCCATACTCCTCATTTCACAAACCACATCCAAAATAGCGGAGAGAAGAGTAAACAAATAGTTTTTCATCACTAAACACAATACAATGCAAAGAAATCACCTCTTTCAAGGAGCTCAATATTTCGAGCCCATAAATATTTCGCACTTGAGCTCAGAGTAAATTTTTGTAAAGCGGGTTGAAGTTTGATATATCAGTACTCTACTCGCAGAACTCTAGTTCTCATTAATTATTTAATTACTGTATAGCAAATATAAGTTTTAACTAAACTGTAATAATTTTAACTTTAATGTTAAGTGGTATTCATTGATTTGTTCAATTAAAATATATATATTAAATAAGATTAAATTAATAGGAAAAATGAAAATTAAAAATATAAGTATTTTAAATATATATATAATATAAAATAGTGAAAACAAAAAGTACTAATGTGTGCGTTAATGAGACACATGGGCTTGTCTATTCTTGGTCGCATATATGGTAAACAGACCTGCATTTCCTATACAACAGAAATAAGTCTTTCTCGTTTCTTATTCTTTATGTTTGTAAGTGCCAAAAATTCTAGTTTGCAGAGGTAAGTAGTAGAAATGGCAACAGTGTTCTACCAGCACATTTGGATATTGCTGGGTACTCCTTCTTTGCTAATATCCAAAACTTAGCAAGTTGTGGTTCTCCATATTTCAGCTGTAGGTTGCGATCTGACTGCAGTCCAGCGAGTTCTTCAACTTTTTCCAAAGTGAGTTGAGTTGTTACCACAAGCAATACTGCATACAGATTGCGTACCCAGTCATATTCGTTGACGGTGAGAGAGGGGAAGTACTGCTTAATTTTATTTTCGAAAACTGACATGTTCCTAGATCAATCTTGATGTACTTTCTCCTTGAGGATCTACTTCAGCTTTAGGAGGAAACATTTGCAGCTGCTTCTTTTCCTTTTGTAGTTTCCAGAGTATAAACTTATTTAAGAAACTTTTACGTAAGTCATTTGAGGTTAACACATTTACTTCTTTGCCTTGCATACTTGTATTCAGGCTATTTAAAAGGCTGAACATATCAGCCAAGTTAGCTAGCTTGACACACCACTCTTCATAATTTAATTAGGAAACAAAGCCCGGGTTTTCATGAGTGAAGAGTTTAATTAACTCGTTTTTAAGTTCATAAAATCTTGTGAGAATTTTTCCCCTTGACATCCAACGAATATTGGTTTGTAGAAATAATGTCTTATAACGAGAGCCCACTTCAAGACACACTTGTTTGATAAGTCATGTTTTTAAAGCTTGTGACTTAACATAGTTGACCATCTCAATAGCGGGATCCAAAACACCTTTAAGTTTGGCTGGGAGAGTTTTCGCCACTAGAGTTTCATGATGTATAATTCAATGAGTGGAACCTACATTCGGAAATCTTGTTTTAGTCTTGCAATGAAACCTTTAAATCTTCCAATTATTGCTGGTGCACCCACCGTCTGTACGGATGGAAATATAATGTTTACAACATAGTCTTATTACTTTCTAAAGCCTTGGAGATGGAGTTGAATGTATCTAATCCTGTTGATGTGTTAAGTAATTCTGTGCACAACAAAAATTGTTTAATGATCTCATCATGGTCAACCAATCTGATGTAGTTCAATACAAGAAATTTTTGGCTGAAGTTTGTTGACTCATTCAGCTGCTGGGCGAATATTTGCCCATCACTCACTTTTTCAGCTACATTATTCACAATATCTGAACTGAAGAAATATCATCAATACATTGAGAAATTAAATCATTTGACAATGATACTATACGAATCAAGTAGCCAAAATTATTATTTATGCTTTTAGTGAGGATTACTCCATCTAGATATAATATTCTGAAAATTGAAAAATGACACCTGAACACGGGAATAGAAACCCGGACCTTTGCCTAAGTACGCCAATGCTCTAACCACTGTGTTATCTAGGAATCGTCCCGTGCCTTGGATCATTATTCATTCATATTTTAAGGCAGAATCTATGATGGATGTTCGGAAATCGTCGGCTACAAATGTTTGTTTTTATTAAGATCACGAGCTATCAGATAACGCTACCACCTTCGACTCGGTAGTTGGCTTATTGCTGCCACTTGTACAATTATTATAATTGTAAGGGATTGCATATTTAAGAAGCAAATAGCCAAATACATTATTTATGCTTTTAGTGAGGATTACTCCAGCTAGATTTGGCTTATAATGAGGTTTCCAGGGCCTAAAGTTAAGTTAGTTCTTCAACACTGTGTATCAGGAGAGTTTGCTTTTATGAGAGGCCTGACATGTTGATTTACCAGGGCTGACGCATGAACATTTCTCTGACTGCCACAACATTCTCTGGGGTCCGCTTCTTGGATCTGCAACGAAACCAGTTGTCATTAATTTTGTTTGGCAATTTCAACTGTTCTGGGATGTAGTGTAACATGCTAACCGTGAACTCCTTGCCACCATTGCTGCACAAGGATGATAGATGTCCTCACTTAAACATGTGAAACTATCTGGACGCAATCCTCCAAATAAATTTTGTCCGGCATTTTTCACACTAACTCGTGTTAGATGTCGTGCTAGTAGAATATTTTCTCAGGGACCATAGAAAATCAGAAACAAAAATTTTTGCTAATCGGTCAATAATTAATCAAACTATGGTCATTTCAAATCATTTAAGACTTCTCCCCGCCCTGTATTTTCTCTCCATTACCCTCATTCCCACCCCTGAGATTAAGTGTATGCTACCCTCATCTATAAGAACACTGTCTAAAACATTAGTCTCATTTAATTTCATTTACCGATGACAGGAGGTTTGGTGTATTAAGGTATTTATTTCTAAATGTTTTTTTTAAATTGTATTTATACAAATGCAGCTACTTTTCTTCTAATTTCTACTTCCTCATCCTTTTTCTATTAATTTAAGATGTGCTGAACATAATAACAGAGCTAAATGCTATATATGCTAATAATTGTCTCATTGATTGTGTCCAGGAAGAAGCTACCTTTCAGTGTCATGACTCGGTGATCAACCACTTGGCTGCAAGTCGGGACCAGTCACTACTTCTTACCTCGTCCCTCTGGAGAAGACCTCTCTCGGCTCTATGGAGCGTTAAAAAACAATACTTTCAGATGCAGTAAAGTCAACTTTGAAATACCAGGTTTCTTGTTTTGGTTCAAGAGGTTTCAGAGCCTACTTGTTTAGGGGCGATGGATTTTATTCTTGATAGGGTTGAAATATATTGTTGGGAAATTGTATTATGGATTTCTTTTACTAACTGATAAATTGATGGTCATGAATCGGGTTTTTGTGAGTTTACTAAAGATATTATAATTTAGGCTTTTATAGACACTAAATGTGTCAAAGTGCCACATTCAGATTTAACTCCATGGTTTCTATTCCTGACTTAAAGAGAAGTTCACTTCCACTGAACTATTAATAGGGTCCACTCTTTTCATTTTTCAAGCCCTTAACCTTTTGGATTAGTGTGTCTACCTAATTTTTATTGAAAGGATGTGCTACTAAATTACCTTAACCAATTTTCATCATTTCTTCTAAAAATAGTTTTTACGTGAAAAAAAAAACTTATTCTGATAAGAAGTTTTTTTTCTAAAAATAAGTCCGCTTTGAAAATTAACAAATACATTATATTCCCTTCCAAACTTCCCTATTGCTTATAATTTTTGCATATATTATTTGTGAAATTTTAAATGTTGTCCTGTAACAAATAATGTATTATTCCTTGAATGATAAATGCTTTGTAGCTACATGATTGGTCGATGGTCTTGTTGAAACTTTGTTTTTCTACTGAAACCTCTTTGGCTTAAAGCTAATCTTTACGACTATGGCGACCATTTTATATTCATCAATGTTTTAAATATTGTTCTATTATTGAGTCCACAAATTAAAAATGATTAAATAGAATAATTTAACAAAAGATTTCCCCATTTCTGCCTTGATGTTATTGTAACTTTACAAGGTGTGTGCGAATGGTAATTCTTTTTACCATGCATAATTTTGAATTTGAAAATATTTTGAATAAAGTAATGTTAAATTAAACATTGAAAAGAGTTGGGGTTTTACTCTCTTCTGCTGAAGAATGGGAATGATGGACCCTGAAAATTTCATAATTATTTGTTTTGTTGTGTTTTTAACTGTGAACTTTGAGGCCTAGTTTTCTGGTAAGTGTGTAGGCCCTGCTCTTCTATCCTCATTTCAATGTTTAATTTAAAATATCAATTTAGTACCGGTTTTCCTTTGTGAACAAAGTCATGTGAAAGATATCTTTTCTAAAATTCAAATCTTTCATTGTAAAAAAGAAAAGTTGTTATAGACATCAAAATTATGAATAAAATTATTTTTTTCTATGTTATTATGAATTATTAAAATCAATATTAACTAAGGTGTACACATTTAAAGCTAAGCTCTAGAAAAAAAAATTATACAATTCTATAAACTATATTGGAAATAATTAAAAAATAACAATAAACACAAATGAAAAATATAATTACATTGTTATTAGTTTAGAGAGGAAAAGGCCTGTACGGGATCCCGAACTTTGAAAAAAATATTCAGGAAAATAGATGTTACTCATTCTCGAGTAGGAAATTATTTTTTGGAATTGTGTTTGTATTTAAGGTTCATTAATAATGTTATTAGATTGAGTAATTAAAAAAGTTAGAAAATTGATTTTTTTAGGTAGTTGAACGTCTTAGTTGTAAAATTTAGTAACTTAAAATATGTAACAAGACACACTGGCTTTGTTGATACAAATTTTTTGGTATTCAAATGGACAAGGCTGTGGCTCACTTTCATTAATTCAGATTAGTTTAAATATTTTGATGTTTAGTTGTATACAATTACCAACACAAACTTTTTAATTTTAGTCAATAGTAAAATTATTTTTACTTTTTTAGTTATTTATTTATATCTAAACAAAAAATTCTTGATCAAAAATACAGAACTATCGTAACTTATTTTTATTAAACCTATGTTGTTTATTTTACCTTACGTCAACATTGCACAAGATATTAGTTGATTTTAATTGGCTAACTTACTTTTTAAATGTAAATAATATAAGCAATCTTTCAGCATACTAATTTTTTCCTTCCATAAATTTTTCAGGATTAAAAAATTTAAATTTATTGTTCAGGCTCATAACAGAAATCAAATAAGATTTTTGGTCCCTTACCTGTGACTAAGTGATCACTTAATATGTTGACTAGCCCACCTTTAATACTGTGTTTATATTTTGATTTATTTCAGGTTTGCACTATCTGAAGAAGAATATGTTGAATTCAGCAAAGTTAACCAAGATCGAATTGTTGGAACCAAAGCAGAAGTAGCCACTGTAAGCACATCAATTTTTTTAAGTACTTTTTCTTAGTGTTATTTAAGTGTTTTCAAGAATCTTAATAGGGACAAGACCCTCAAATCTAGATTTCAATAAAATGTCACAATTGAAAGAGAGAGAAAAGGGGGGGGGGGGAGAGATTAAGTGAAATTTTTGTTAAAGCTATACTACTGCTAAATAATGATTATGATAAAAAATATATTCTAAAATAATAATAATAAAAATAATTTGAAAAATGTTAATCTTATAGAAAGAAAGAAAGAAACTATCTTCTGTTGAGGCCTGGTGGTAATCTTGATTTGGTAATCCATTGGTGGGGCAGTTCCCACTGTCTAAGTTGAGAACTGTTGCACTGTTTGGGAAATGCTCTTAATATTTTGGTGGTGTAGCAGGTTTGAAAGTTCTGGCTATGGGTACCAGCATGAATGGGTTACAGGCTTATCTGGATCTTTGTGGTTTGTGTCAAAACGATGATTGTTCATTCGCTGTCTGAGAGAATCTGTAGTAAGGCCTACGATATAGAGAAATTAATAAATTAAAACAAAAATTTACCATATAAATTAATAAAATGAGTTTGTTTGTCTGTAATGAGCATACGTGATATCTACCGCACACAGAGAGCTGAAATTTAAAAAGTATTAGACTCTGTGCACAAACATGTGCACCTTGAAGCTGGAATTTTTAATTTTTGATTAGATTTTTTGTATTTATTAAAAAGTAGTAGGCAGTGGTGAGTATTTCTACTAGTTTTTAATAATAATGTAGACCCAAAATTTTGTCATTTTTTCCCTCCTTAAAAACGGCCCTGGCCCTATTAAACAATAATGCGTCATATGATTGCACATAAAGAAATACTGTATCTATCTTTGATATAACTCAATAAGGAAAACCTCTTTTCGCTTTATGAGGTAATTTTATTATATTTAGAAGAAGGTATAGGAAAGGTGGATAGAAACATATAAAAGGGAGACAAACACAATATGGCCTTTACAATGAAAAGAAGAACACAGTTCTTTGAAGACTGCATGTTGCTACATAAAAAAATATTGATATATTTTTTAATCTCCACAGCAGATGGTGTGCTCTTTACTGCTTATATTCAACAAGGTTATTTAAAAGACTTTGACACACTAATTGTATTTGGCTCAATAAATGAAATAGTTAAACATTATATATCTGCTTGTATTTTTCCCACATGTTTTAGATACTTTATATTGCAGCCTGTTGGTTACTAGTATTAATATATTGTGAAAAGAATCTTATGTATGGTCACTCATATAAGAAAAATAATCTCTCTGCAGTGATAAAGACAGACAATAGTTACAACACATATTTTAGAATCTTAAAATAAGATATTCAAAAACTATGAGAATTAGGAAAAAACAAAGTAAATATGGCATATTAGTTTGCTTTCAAAGTTTATTTATTTTCCCAATATTTTAAAAATAAAGTCTAATTTCTACTCTATAATTTTTTAAGTAGAAATTGATGAGTTATAACCTTAGTTTGTCAAGCAGTGAAAGTGTTTTAAAGAGTAGCTGCATCATAGATTAACGTTTCGGCCATTATAAATATTGTTTTTCAAAATCAAACTCTTTTTGACACTATACACTGTTAAGCCTAACACTCACTTGAAAATATTAATTGCAGACAATGTTTCCTGTTGCTTACAAATGTAAGGAAACAATTTGCAACATGGAAAACTCATTGTTTGCAAATAATTAAACAAACATTTTTTCTCATGTTCATACTTCACAAATGAGACATTGTTTCCTCTGTAGAGTTCAGTTGAGTAAAACATTGGTATTCGACCTTTTTTGTTGCCTACCCCACCCAGATAAAATTTATCTTTAAATTTGTACCCCCAAGTCATTGCAAGCTATATAAATGTTATCATCTACAACTAAAATAAACTACAAAGAAAATTATTAGAAATATATATACAAGTGTATGTATTTTTAAATATTATAAACATGTTAAGTAAGATGTCTTAACACACCCCAGGTTGAATACCACTGGTGTAAAAGTCTGCTGAGGGAAATGTTGCTATGGCTTGTGATTTGTACATAGCTATGGACTGGTCAAGAAAACAGTTGTGAGTTTGTACAGTGCTTCAAAATGGTTCATACCATGTAAATAAGCTTCTTAAAGAGCTGAAGCTCAAAGATGGCAGGGTTTTTAGAAACTTGACTCACATGTCTTATACAGATTTTAAAGTGTTTTTTTACAAAATATGGTTGGTCCCAGGATAGTGAACAACTGGCCTGCTCCACATTGTTTGTTGTCAACAATGTTGGCCAGGGCCACGCTTAGGGACAAAGGGGGGGAAAACATGTTGGGGTGGGAAACTTTTACTTGCAAGATTGAAGTAGGTTTCCTCTACAGGCAATCTATCAAATATTGTCAGAGTGTAAAAACAAATAAAAACTTTATCAAGTGATTTGGTTTTTATAATGAGTGAAGCAAGTTATCTGTTTTAACTCCACCGGTTTGAATTTGTCTCTAGTGGATATCACCATCAACTGTTTCCAGCCTGTGGCCAGGTCACTTTAGTAAAATGCCTCCATCTTCCTCTATCCTTTAAGTTCTTCCATTCTTCTCCTCTCACTTGCACACTTTCTGTATCTTGTCCTCCCTTGTGGTATTTTTCGTAAAGCATTGGCATCCTCTCCTTCTCCATCCTCATTACATGCCCATACGTCTCAATTTGTTTCCTCTACTATCTCTTATACTCCCTGTACTCCACTCTTTCCAGGTGGGTAGCTCTCACAATAACTAAATTATAAATCGTACATATATTGCAACAGTCACTATTTTATTATTAATTACATTTAAAATGTTTATGAGTTTTACCTTGTGTTTTGAGTGTTAATGCTATTTACTTTGATTTGTGCTTTATTTTTTAGAAGTCTATGTTATTAATTTAATTTTAATATAAAATAAAAATTGAAGATAAAAATATTTGTTTTATTGTAACGTAACTTAACAGTTAACATTAATTTAAATGGTAAATTAATGGCCAATATTTAATAAAATTTTGTTTATTTAATAAAGACATTCATGGTCAAAAAGCGAGTGTTGCATATTTGAAACCGATATTAACTCTTAAACTAAAACAATTGCCATGTGTTTCAGATCTACGACGTTGCAACGGGCCAGAAGCTGACGACTTTCAACCCAAGGATCTCCAATCAGTACACAAGAAACAGAGCGACATTTAGTCCGGGTGATGAATTTGTTCTTTCTGATGGTGTTCTGTGGGATGTTTCATCTGGGAAGGAAATACACAAGTTTGACAAACTTAACCAAACATTGAGTGGTGTGTTTCATCCAAATGGTCTTGAGGTATGTATTGGCACAGAGTAGACAAACAACTAGTCTTAAGAGAGTAGATTGATGTTCTTGGTTGGTCTGCAAGGTTGACTGTCGACTTATATTCCATTTACGGTAGGAATTACTCTCTGAAAGGTCTTTTTTCCTACCAATATCCTACTATATAGTAGATTTATGGTAGGGATAGAGGCCTTTCAGAAGTCAATTCCTACGGTGAATGGAATATATGTTCACAGTTAGAGCATTTGGAATTATATCAGAGCTCTAAAACAATTATCTCCCCTGTACACTCCCCTCCTTTCTCAAATATTTTTTTATGATCTTTTTTTATGTTTATAAATAATTTAACAAACACAAAATTGTTCATATTTAACATTTTATTTGTGTTGTTTTGAATATTCTTGTATAGAAAATAAACCAAATGCTTGGCATTGGTGATTAGTAATCAGCATTGGCCTAGTCAATAAAAGGTCTTATCAGCCCAGCCCTAAATATAAATAATGAAAGTAAAATAAAAAAATTCCATGTATCTGTATGAACAGGGTTTTTCTTAACATTGATATCTGTTCCTTGCATTTGATACTAAATGTTCACCGTAGGAATTGTTTTCTAAAAGGCCTTTTTCCCTACCAGAAATCTATTATATAGTAGGATATTGATAGGAAAAAAGACCTTCCAGTGAGTAATTCCTACCGTGAATGGAGTATAGTTATTATTTGACTTGATGTAATTCAGAACTCAAGTGTTACCTTGAATTAGCAATAAAAAGGAAGCTTAAATATATAGTTTTGTATGTCAACTATTTCTCTTTTCTACAGCAACATAACAATTAATTTAGTAGAGTAAGGATGGGCCCTCGAATCCTTAAGGATATTCGAAAAAATCTCAGATTCAAGACTCAAATCCTTAAAAAATAAGTGGAATTTATTTTAGAACTCTAATATTGCTTATTAGTGGTTCAAAATCATTTATAATTATAGGATGGATCTAACATCCAGGCCCCAGACAAATAATTTAACTCTGGATGTATGCATTTTATAATGAATGGATTATAAGAATTTTTTTTAACACCTAGTTACTATTTGTATTTCCTATTATTCTATTACATGTATACTCCCTCTTTAGTTAATAATGTCATCCAAGATCCAGATTCGTAAAATAATTGATTATACCTAATCCTTCAATAAAATAAACTTTTATGTTGACCATCGTTTTTAATATTAATTTTTGTATTTGTAACATAGTGGATTTTATCTTTGACTGAATTGATTATTTTTTTAATGTGGGGCTGATAATTCCTCTCACCTCAAAGCATCTGAACAATCTATTGATCTATTTGATGACCAAAAACTTTTGGTACATTGTTCAAGTAGTATATTGTGTCTATTTTTCTATTGTTGATGTGGTTTATCCAGGTGATCTCAAATACAGAAGTGTGGGACCTCCGTACCTTCCACCTGCTGCGTACTGTCTCAACATTGGACCAGTGTCAGGTAATTTTCTCCCCGAATGGTGATACCATCTACACTGTCACCCTGGAGCAAGAAACAGAGGATGATCACTCCTATGATTCCTCCTTCAAAACACTTGATGCCTTCGACTACTCCAGTATAGGTGAGCAGACACTGAGTGTGCTGATACAATTTATCAGGTCTTAATACCAATGTGGGATAGCCATGTATTTAAACATATAAGGTAGGAGAGAGTAATGTTGAATTTAGAGAGAATGTATGCACATTTGTGGGGAAGGAAAGTGAGAAACTATTTGAAAAATCACCTTTGGTCACCCAATCATGACTTGAACCCTTGTCTTCTTGTCACTGGCAATCCAGTATATTGCAGGAGTAACACCTTAGATCATGTGGCCACCAATGCAGGCCACATGTCATACATACTATTTGTCCGATGGGCTTTTATAGAATTTTAATCGAATTTGGGTTTCATCAGTAATGATAATTCAATAATGTTCAAAGGTTTTTCTTATCACCACACACCTTAATTAAAGCGATTATAAAAATTAAAATAATCATGCTATACAACCATCTATTAATTTGTAGTAAATAAAATGATAGAATAGTTGGAAAATAATAGAGAACAGATAAAAGTAAAAACACTAATACATATTTACACACATTTATGCTATTATAGCATCTACTACTACTACTACTACTACTACTACTACTACTACTTCCTGAGGAAGATGCTATATGTGTTTTTTTACTTTTATATTTTGTTCTCTATTATTTTAGTATTACTCTATCATTTTATTTGTTACAAATTGTTTTTGCTCAGTACACTTTATTTCATACATATACAACTATTCTAAATAATACTACCAATACTAATACTCCTTTGTATTAAAAGCTAATATTTAAATTTGATATGTTGTTTGTTGTAGCTACATTTGATGTCAAGAAGAATGTGTACAGCTTGAGTTGTAATAAGTATGACACACAAATTGCTGTGGTTGAAAACCAAGGCATGTTTGACGATGTTCAAGAGTCATTGGTTCGACTCTATGATGTTGGCAGGAGAAGAGATGATGAAGATGATGGGGTAAGGAGGAATAATGATTTTGATATTGGTTGGCAGTATTACATCATCGACTATTTGGGAGATTTTTATGTTATCTATTATGTAAATAGTTAGCGTATTTGACCAAATAGTATCCCTGGATACACTTACACACAAATTGTTAATGTTATCATTTTTTGCAATTGCCTCACTGTTTTGTGTTGCAGCATACACAATCATTTCTCGTTTAAAATTAATCGTTAAACTATGTTTTCTATTTGAGATGGCTTTCACCATGTTCACGGTAGAAAAACTGGTTGATGACTAAAGAGTAAGGATCATGCTTATAGTTGAGTGATATGGCCCTTTCACGAAGTAAATTGTGAGAATTACCAGAAAGCCTAGACCAGAGTTTAAATAAGGGGAATTGTTTAAAAGGAAAGAGGGTACTAGTAAAATTACATAGTGTGAAGCCCATGAGAGATTCTAAGAATGCCAATGTCCATACGAGAATTAAGTCAATCCAGCTATTATTAGGAGCCCTGCTACTACGTACCTGGTTAATGTCAGGTCAAATATTGCATTAATAATAATTGTATCTAAATGTTTTTATTTCATAGCCCATGTGGGAATTTTATTTATTCTACAAATGTTACCTGGTAAAATAAATATATATTATACACTTTTATACTGATGTATTTATCTTATGTTGATTGTAAGTTGCTTTTTCTAAATAAATTTTCTTTTAATAAAAGTATACGAGTTTAGTTGATTGTTCCTGCCAATTTATAAATATTTTTTTTCTCTTGTAATCTTGTGTGTCCTGTGTGGATCCACTCTGATTTGTGGTTGATAAAATGTTTCTATCTTGTTGAATAAAAAGTTATGTAAAATCTTTTTTTAGTTAAAGTGGAAACAAGTTAACTCAAATTATGATTAGAATTCTCATTTGTTTTTAATTAATAGCCATTTCTAAATAATTTTTAGTTGAAGAAAATAAATATCCTGGACTCAAGATTTTTAATGGTATTGAAATATTAAAAAGATAATTTTAATGTTGCAGTTGGTACTTTTTATATGGTGATATCAGGTAACAATGACAATGCTATTAAAAAAAATTTGTTTCAATATCATCTATTCATATTTAAATAGTCAAAATTTTCTTTTCACAATTAAAAGGTTGAGTAGTCAATTAACTATTAGCAATTAAAAAAAAAAGTTAAACATAAAATGGGTTTGACATTTTAATGTGCCAAGTAATAGTTCTAAAAAAAATGTCACTGTGTCTATGAAATGAACTTTGTTTATTCATTACCAAATAACTCATGAAGGAATAATTTACTGTGTACCCATTTTTTAGAACTAAACATATTATAATACAAATATAATCAATAATTCATTATAGTTAGTCACATACCATATTGAGTGAATATAAATTATAAATACTGAAATATGAAGCAATGACATGTATAAAAGTGTAAATAATAATTCTATAATAATTTTGGTTTTACAGAGCAGTCATAATGTAAACTATACAATAAGGAATTATTTTTTTTCCTTTCAAATATGTCTCGTGCTAAATTAATTCAAAATAGTATTGGTATCATAAATAAAGGAAACCAATTTTTACTTTCTTATTCCCTATCTTAGTTTGTTGAACACAATTGATATATGTATACCATAACGCCTGATTATATGGAGTGTGATTGGGCTCGGACACTTGAATAAGTAATTTGATGTTTGTTGGAACAGGAAGAAGAGGATGACGATGATGACCTTGAAGGCAGTGAAGACGGATCTGCGTCACCTTCAGCATCCGAGGATGAGCAACAAGGTAAGATACACAAATGAGTAAGCCTGTGAGAAGCTTTGAAATTTTTAATTCTATTTCAAATAAGATTCATATGACTCAAAAATTTGAATCTTATTATTGTTTGATAAATATTTAAAATATTTTAATCTAAGAATCAAAACTTTTTAGTTCTTATCAAAACTTAAATCAATTATCAGGTATATTTATTCAAAATTTTATCTTTCTTATCTTATTATTAGTATATGTAGCCCAAGCTAGTAAGACATAGTGTGCCAAAAATAAATATAACATTGTTTTTGATATCAGAAAAAGGAATTGGTGACTGGAATATTCTGGGCAATTATTTAGTAAATGAGATGAAATATTTTTCACAACTTACATTATTACAGTGTTTAAACACTATTAGAAGTTTATTATTTTATCACCTGAATACCAACTTTATTTACATTTTAAGATGCCGAAGACAAAGTTTCTCACTGCTTTCTAGTTTTGGGTTTCGCACTAGTAGTGCTTTACCTAAATATTAATTGCATAGTTTTTGTGTTTTAAGGTGGCGATGAAAATGCCAATGATGGTAACAATGAAGACCCTCAAGGAGGAGGAGGGGGGGACAGCCCCAATGCGAGTGAGGCAAATGCTTCAGATTCTGACGAAGAAGCTGTCATCTCAGTTTCTGGTAGTTCAGATATAGAAGTTGATATTGACGCGCTTGAAGACCTTTTGTTTGGATGATTGTATCAACGTGATGGTTTTTGTGTGTAGACCCACCCTTGACAAATTACCAAATTTCATTTTTATATGAAACTCTACTTGTGTCTTCATTAATATAAGAATACAAAATATTTTGTACATTATTTTAAAATGTTTGAAAGGCTTTGTGGATTTCATTTATTTTCTATGTAATTGAGCATATTATATTTGGTTTGTAAATGATATGAACCTAGTTTATGTACATAATTGTCTTTACATTGAGGTGTGATAAAACCAAAACTTTATGATAATACATATTCCTGGTGGTCTTTTGTGTGTAGCCTTGAATTATGATTGTTTAGTCAGCTTGAATAAAAAACTGATCAGGGCTACAGGCTGGAAACAGAAATGGATATAAAGTAAAAGTAAGTTTGCAAAATTATAGAAACATTTGAGGATGATAATTGGTGTAAGAGTTAGGACTTTAATAACTATAGATTTTGCATACAGTTTCATAGTTAAATGATTTAAAATAAACAATAGGAATGATAAGATTTAAATTCTATCGATTCTGCTTCTCTATTTAACAAAGTTAGGTGTATGTAAAGAGTTAATACAATTTAAAAAAAAAGAAATCCAACTGAAAGAGGTTTTATTTAATATTCACATATCACATCAGTAGTTTGTGTGATCCAAAATGTGTGTGCATATATTATTTGAGTACCAGGGTAGCCACTGATTGATAAACACAGGGATTATTCTTGAATCTGGTCTCTCAGGGAAAAAAACCCTGGGAAAGGTGCTTGTATTTTGCCTTCTTTCAGGAATTTAAAGGCGAGGAGCACTCTAAATAGCTTCAAGTTGACTGTTACAACACCTGCTAGCTTCTGAAGCTTTTATATTGCTTAAGAATTACATTTTTACTGTGGAGCAGAGTGGGAAATGAGTCAAAGTATTGGGAATGGAATGTTATAAAAATGACATTTTAGAATAGTTTTAGATTAAAATATATAGCGATTGTTAAACTATTATGGTAAGATTTGTAAAAACCAAAACATCAAACAAATAATAAAAATACTACATGGTAACATTATCAAAAACCTAATCATATCGATAGGTGTGTGTAGATAGCATTTTTTTTATTGATTTAAATAGCAAAAGAACGAATGCTAATAACACAAATCAAATAGGTTAATTTATTAGTTTTGATGGAAATTATTTTAATTAGTAAATTACTTTTGAAAATTTTGTTTTAACTATTAGCAGAGTGCACATAAATTTTTACACTTCCTAGATGTTCTTTTAAAGGAAAGTTCACTTAGAGGATCTTTAACTTAACACCCTTTTAATTCCTACTCTGTCTGACTTGTTAACAGGTCGAGTGCTTAAATGATTGAGCTTGGCTGAATGCTGCAAAGTTAAATTTGTAGCATTGTGCTACACACTGTCTCTTGATCAACTTCCATGAATCTTTTTTACCAGTTTCTCGACTTAGATCAATAAGATAATTAGCATCAGAGTTGGGCGTTACTTTATATCTACTTTATGTTGCAATGGCACATATAAACTAAGATTTTTATGAGCAGATTTATATGGAGCAGGTGGACTGTCCAGTACTCCTGGAGCAGAGCATTTAGTTTGTTTGCTTAGAAAATCTTTACATGGACTAAAGCAGTTTGTGGTTTAAAAAATTGTGCGAGACTAGAGAGCATCGGGCTGTGACAAGTGCATCTATTATATGAATGATCTTTGTGTGACTCATTGTAATTATCTACATAGATGATTTAATCATAGTGAAGAAGCTTACACTAGAGCTGGATCGAGAGACGATTTATATAAACACTTTAAGATAAAGGAAAGCTGCACTACTGTCTTGAAATTGAATTCAAAGTCAGTCACTATCTTATGTACAATACATTCTCAGGAAATTTGGGATGCAAGACTGCAAGTCAGTGATCATCCAAAGCCATGGAGCCATCTACAAAGGAGAATACCGAGGACATGAGTGAGATTCCATACCAGCAAATTGTCAGTTCTTTGATGTACCTCGCAATATCAACATGACCCAACATTGCATATGCAGTGAGTTCCTTGAGCCAGTACAATCGAAACCCTGGGAAAGCACACGGGTTTACAGTGAAACACGTCCTCCGATACTTCAAATGTACAAGCATATACAAGAGATTAGGTGCTGAACTGATTAGATATGTGGACACAGACTGGGGAGCAACCCTTGACGACAGGATATTGTACATAGGTTACATTTTTCCAGTGGCAGGTTCTGCCTTGAGGTGGGAAGCAAGAAAACAATCCACTGTGGCTCTTTCCAGCACTGAAGCATAGTACATGGCTCTTATGGCTGCAGTAATATTATTATTATTAGCATTGCAGTGGAAACCTGGCATTCCCCACATTCACAAGATGTCTTGTCAGAGGTGAAGGAAGGGTTTGGTAATCAGATAAATATGTGCCCCCAGACCTGGGATTGAACCCCGGCCGCCAGCACACAAGTCTGACACCTTACCCCTAGACCGCCAGGTCACCTGGCTGCAGTAATAGAAACAGTTTACTTGTGAAACCTGTTAAAAAATTGGGTCTATTTTGTATCGCCACACAAAAAACCATATTTTATTATGATAATCAACGAGCAGAAAAGCTCATTCATAATCCAATGTACCACACATATTGACATTCAGCATCAATACACGAGTGAAATTTACAAACTAGGATAAATCAACATGAAATACATTGCAACGAATGAGATGATAGTTGATGTGTTGACCAAAGTTCTGTTCAGAATGAGCCATCGTAAGTATATACAAGGGCTTGGAGTGAGATACATTAATATAGGGGTGTGCGAAGCTCCAAAAAATTTGAAGCCGAATGGAATCTTGGTGTACTTCGTATTCGATTTGAACCATGTTTGGCTTCGGCAGCTACTCAAAGCCTAATGATTATATTAAACTTATATTTTACATCAAATAAAAGTGAACTGAAATTGCCTTAAGAAATAAAGTGTATTTTTATCGTTTGAGTTTTAGAACAAATTTGTTTTATTTTCTTGGATTCGAGGAAAATTTCCTTAACACTTTGAATTTCAAGACAACCATAACATTACACCTCTATCCTGTTTGATCACAAACATTGATTGGTACCAAATTAAGATAAATTTATTCCTCTCGGAAGTGTAGATTAAAATAAATAATGAAAGTTATTTTTTTATTTCCAGTGTGTTTATTTAAACTTTTGAAGTGTTTCTTGAATATTGAAAATATTTTTTTATAATTTTAAAATTCACACACACAGCCATTTCAGTTGTAACTACACGAATCAATATTTTCACTTCAAATTCTTGTTAATGTGTAAGCTAACGGCAGACTTGAGAGATAGTTGAGCGCATGTATGAGAAACATGACTTTCCTTACATTATTTTTAAAATATGTATGAAAATAGGGAGTACTTGTTTACAAAAATTGCTGTTAATTTAGATAAAATCTTAGATGTTTTATTAAAAATAAAATCAAGTAAAATCAACCCCAAAAAAATGCTTATTTTATACAGATTACGTGAATAATTAATTAATTAATAGGGGTATGTATAGTCAGAAATTACGAATAATTAACTGCTGTATTCGATTCGAAACTCTGAATAGTAAGAGCGAGTAGTTTTGTCTTAAATCTCTTAAAAGTCCCATCTAGACCACTATGTTTACTACGCACATGATAAGCAGGTAGCCGGATAATCATGTGGCTCAGAGTTAAAATACTCTTGTCCTTTGTTCAATAAGAGGGAAAGGGGGACTACAGTTGTTAGCAGAAAGCAAGAGGTTGTGGTCTGCCTAAGGGATGGAAGAAGAGGGAGGGTTTTTTATAACAGCTGGTGGAGAAACAAACAGTTGGGAGCCACATGACTCTGTCTCGGTCTTCTAGTGAAAGTGCTTGAAATGAAACATTTAGAGAAGGATAGAAATAGCTACTCTATCATATTTCACGGAGGGTGAAAATGAAGTGAGAAGGGGAGAGGGAATATTGCATGGTCAACCATTTGAATGCACCTGTTACTGTGGATTCACATGTTATCCAAAAAACTAGCGCAGAACAGAAACGTGACACACTCTAAGCCAATCACAAGATATCGGCTTAATCGGCGCAAACTGTTCTGCTAAAGTTTAACTATTTTCTACTTTGTCCACTCTGCTTGAGATGTTAGGTACAGGAGAACCAATGATCTCAAATTAGTGTGCATGCACATTTGTCAACTCACGCACTCTACAGCCAGAAGCTAGCAGACAGCTTAGTTGGCCTTTGTGAGTAGATTTGAAATAACTCAATGTAAAACGTGTATATCGATGTATTGGATTGTGCCACGACACAGCATTATAATTTGTAATCAACCATCAGGACAATGATCTAAAATATATATTTATCTACTAGAAAATAAAATTATTTGATAATCAACTGTTTTCCCTTGATAATATTTAAGGGATTTCAAACCTAGATAGTATTTAAGGTGTGTCAAGCCTAGATAACATTTAAGGGATTTCAAACTTAGATGACATTCAAGGGGTGTCAAACCTAAATAACATTTAAGGTGCGGTAGAAGGGAACGCCAGTAATTTTACAATTTTTTTTGGCCAAAATCAAATATTTCTCCATTAGCAACATAAGAGTTTTTCTGCTCATGCTAAACTAGCGCAGATTTTGAATACATGTCAAGAGTGTCCTGGAATTTTGCCAAAACTTTTTAAATAAAGAAAAAAAGTTTTGATAACATTCCAGGACAATCTTGACAAGATATTAGAGATCTGTTGATATTAGCATGAGCAGAAAACTAAACTCTATGTTGCTACTGGAGAAATATTTTATTTTTGGCCAAAAAAAGTAAATTGTAAAAACACTTGCAGTCCCTTCAAACCTAGATAACATTCAAGGTCAAGGACTAATGTTATCAATCATTATTGTTGTGTTATATTGTTGTATAGTATGAAAGTGGAAGAGGTTCAAGCGAGACTAGTAATAACATTCAATATACAGCCAGTCCTTATGATGAATGGAGTGAAGATGTCTCTTGTAGGGTTAGTTGGTGGCTTGAAAGACTGATGTGCAATAGTACTTTCTGGCCCAATGAGGAGAGCAACAAGAAACTACCACACTCCTAATTACCTACTAAGCCTTTTCAATGCTGCCTAAGAATTGTTTAGGATCCAACCAAACTTTGGGTTGAGTACTAATCATCACACAAACAAAAGTAGGCCTTGCATATTAGAAAATTAGAACTACACTTTGAAATAAGAGAAACAGTGAAATAATCAAAATATGACCTTGTTTAATCACCCCATTATTTTACCCTATCTAATAATAATATTTTTTTAATTTAAAGAAGTACAATCTCTCTACACTGACCAGTTAAACATTCTCAATGCAATTTTTAAATTTAAATTTCTTTTAAAATCCTATCACAAGATTTAAAAAAATTGATTTAGGTGAAACCTGTTGTCTAAAACCCTGGATCAAAAGTTCCTCCCAATTTCCTGAAATTTTGTATCAAATTCAGTCTTTTATTATCAATACCAGCTTAAATAATAATGTTTTTAAGTAATTTTTGTTTTGCATACTTAAATTGTTTTTATCAAAAACTTAAGGGAAAACTACTATTCGGTATTCGTTCAAAATTTTTATATTCAATTCAATAAATAATCCTATTCGCACAACCCTAATAATTAATTTATGAGTAAAATTACTATAATCAAGGACATATTATTTTCGAGATTGGCCATAGGCGGTTTCAAAATCAGAACCATATTTTCTTTAGTAACTCACATGGCAAGATTAAAATGAATTTATAAAATCAAAAGTTTCCTTGTTGATTTGTAAAACATAAAAACTAAAATTTTGTAACTCTTGGCTTCTCAAACCTATAAACGCAGACACCAATTTAAATTAAACTACTATTTTTCTATAACGTTCTTGTTCTCGAACATCTGTTGACTCTTGTGTTTTGTTAATTTGTATCTTATGGTTGAAAGGTTAGTAAAACACCATGCGGGGAAAATTGAATGATATTAAAGCAAATGCATGTGTTTTTAAACTACTCACTCAGGTTGTACAAATCAAGTATTTTTAATACAAAGGTAAAGTGAATATAACATTTATATGTTGGCAATAAGCTACAAATATTGTTAAGAAAAAAAATGTAATATTTAGTATGATGTTAGATAAAAATACTCAATGTCAACATGATATTTTTACTCAAAATTAAATAATATTATTATTATCTTACTACCCGTTCGGGCTATACATACTTACGCTAAATGTGTAATGGTAGGGTGATTGTGAGATGAAATGGAGGACTTATACAGTTTAACGTGGGATCCGAACCACGGTGTAGGCCTGGAATTCTTCACATTCACAAGTTGTGATTAATACAAGTCTTGTCAGAGGTGAAGGAAAGGTTTGGCAATCAAATCTGTGCTGGGACCGAGGACTGAACCCTGGACCCCCAGCACAGAACTCTGACATCTTACCCCTAGACAGCCAGGTCACCTCAAAATTAAATAAAAAAATATTCAAACTTCGATCCGATGGTTTCAAAAATATTTCCCATTTTCAACACAAATTTACTTTGAACCAAAAAAGTGGACTTCGCACACCCCTACATTAATATGTTAACATGTGTTTGAGAGGGGGTGTTGTGTTTAGGTTAGTGACACCATGACACGTGTATTGTGCATTGCAGCTATTTTGGGTGTTCTTTGGTTTTTAGTTTTGATGATCAGTTTTTGGGCTTCCTCTTGAGAATTGAGATGTGTGTTGTTTAATGCAAAATAAAAATGTTGTTTGGAAAATGAAACTAACACAGACCCAATGTTTAAAAAAAACACAGCCTGAGATAATTAATTACATTATCTTCTCCCTGGACCATGTTTGTGAAGTTGGCCACTTTTAAAATTAATTATTTTTTATGAGTTCTTATTTGGGATGGGCCAATCATTTATTACTGATCATGTTGGTCACCAATGACAATCAATTGGTTTATTTCATTTTCTATACTACAAAGATAATGTGCAGTAATGACCATGTATCAAAAAGTGTTCACTTGTATCATTTTAATTTTGTTTAAGATATTAAGGTTGCAAATACAAGTTTAAAGTTAAAGTCAATGACAATATAATTCACTTTTTTAATACTTTAAATGATCAGGGCAAATATATTAATTTTACAATAAAAAAGAAACTTAAAATAAATATTCTAGCTACTAGATAACTAGATATTAACTTCCACTGAGGACTAACTCTCATTATTTTTGAAGAGGGAAACCATTGTTTATAAGAAATTGTATAGGGTCTAAACTCTTATGCTAGATCAGTATTGTAAACCCCTCACTAAAAATCCATAAAGCTAAACTGAGCATAAATTATTAATACCATTAATAATTCCCACAAGATGGCTACAGACAGCAGAACACGGAAATGTCAGGGAATTTAAATACTTGACTAATTCTGCATGTAAACATTTAAACAAAATTGAGACATTTTTATTGATGTTAGAGCCCCTTTAAAGGATAACTTAGCATCACAAAATAAGAAAAGCTGTGTCGTTGTCAAAACAAAGTCAACTTTTTCTAAGATACATAAGGTTCTAATACATTACTACTTGAGATGTGGTGTATGACAGGTACATGTAATCCTCAGGATAAACAATATATGTTGGACAAGTATACTCCTAAAAAAACTATTTAGTTATATTAACACTTTTGTTTACAAACAATTCTAGAGTGAAATATTGAATGCATACATCTTATGAATCCTTACTAGACTGAACTGACCAGCCAAGAATGAGTCGGTCAAAGCCACAGGAAAAGAAATTGCATGAGAGGTTTGTACTGTCCTCACCCCATGCCACGGAACATACCATTCGACGGTGGCCCTGAACAAAAACAACAAATTATTTGTGAAAATCATCAAAAATTAACTAAAGACTTCAGTTTCTCTTTTTTTTACTTTGTTTATTTACTTTATAAAGTGTGCTATGAAAGTTAGCAACATAATAATTAGCCTTTCAGTTTGATAATGTAATATTTTTTTACATTCATTACTTTTTCCAAGTCATACCTGTTGTAGCTTCATATGCTTTATAATCTAACTTAAGACTAGGACAGGCACAACATCCAGTCCCCGGACGTTAATTTATCAATGAGAAAGGGTAAACCCATTTTTTTTTATCAATTAATTGTATTAGTATAGACCAGTTTTTCAAACTAGTTTTTTTTTGCTTTATCAAACACATTTCAAGGCCATTAGACAATGATTAATTTTTCTATAAAAAAAGTATTGTAATAGTGAAAACCTGCCCATTCTGTATTTTAATTAACATATTGCCAAAATTTATTAGGAAAATCTAAACAAAAATAATAATTCAATTCAATGATCATAATTAATTTCCAATCAGACTTGAACAAACGTCAGTATTTACATATTGTGAAGGAAAATAGTTTACAATTGTAACTGTTGTACTATTGGACGGCAATTTGAATTATTGAAGACAATTATGTGCCTGCTATTCACAAATCTAATAGTTTATACTGTGTTACACTTTTATACTGTGCATTTTGCAAATCATAACAATATTTGTTTTATAATAATGGAAAATGATAAAAATGAAGAAAAAGGGAAAAGTGGGAAGAATCAATTGCACAAAAGTGACATCTTTTCTTCTGTCTTCCCTGTGTTTGTGTCAAGTGTACTCTCTCTTCTTTCTTTGTGTTTTATAAAGGCAACAATGCCGAAATATTATTTTATTTGTGTTAAAAATGTGTGTGTGACTACTTATACTATAGAAGACAGAAGAATATGTCACCTTTGTGCATTGGATTCTTCCCACTTTTTTCCACTTTCCTTAGGTGAGCTTTCTTCATCAAATTTACTCTTATTAGTTTATTTTCCCTTTTTTTTTAGTTTTATCAATTCCCATTATTATAACATTATTTAACCATTGGGCCACCTTATTTTTAAACAATAATTGGAAATTTCTGTGACTTCCAGGTGCTTATCAACACTTTAGTGTGAAAAGCAGGCTATACAGGTACTTAAGAGACTATTATTATTCTGCTTGGCAGACAGCCTTGTTGGCCTTTGTAAAAGGATCGTCCATAAACCATGCTTTTTCTTACTTTTTTTTAACCCCCCTCCCCAACTAACACCACTTCAACCTGTGTTAAGATAACTTTTCACATTAGAAGTAAATGTCATTATTTCATAAGGAAGCTTTTGTGACATTACAAGAGGGACCCAGATTTAATACAACTCAGTAAATATATTTATAGTGAACTTCCTATTCTAATGGCAAAAACATGTACAATAATACTGAATAGGTTTTGAACATTAGAAAGTATGATATCTGTGTTACATAACACAGCCCACCATATTATATTAAAGCTAATCCCCCCTATCCCCTACAATAGTGTTATGTGGATTATGGATGACCCCAAGGTGAGATTCAAGTTAGGAAGACTTTTGGACAAGTCACCAAAACTTTCTAAAACAATTTTTATACATTCATTCATGCGCCAGATTATGATAACTACAGCTGTCAAATTTGATGGATAATATCAACACTTATAAAATAATACGAATAATCTAATAGAATATAGGGATGGAACTCTCGAAACCTCAGGGATATTAGAGATTTTAGGATTCAAGAAAATTTGTTTTCGAGCTCTTTTTTTCATCATCACATCTTACTACCTATTCATGTTATACACATAAGTACTAATTATGCTAATGGTTTTAGGGATGTGGAAGTTTATAATTTTAGGAAGTGTGCCTGCATTTGCATGGGAGGCGTATGGAAACCCTATTAGGAAAAACCACCTTCAGTACATCAGACCGAGATTCGAACCTAGTCCTCGATAGTCAAGTCTACTGTGAGAGTGGCGCTTTAGACCATGCAGCTAATGAGGTTACTGCTTATTGGTGGTTCAGGACCAACATAATTATAATACAAGCTCAACAACCAGGCCCCAGACCAGTAATTTTACACTTAATTGAATGTATGAATGTTAGAGTGAATGGATTATAAGAAAGAATGTTAATGATTTTTTTCCAAGATTCGGTTTCGAAGGAAAATTGGAGATTTGGATTTGCAAAATAGTGTATTTGACCCAACTTTTATTCTATTATATTTATACTTCCTATTATTATTATTATTGTTTTCATTTATATATTGAAGCATTCTCTGAAGAGGAGATGAAATAACAACCTGATTGGGACATTTTAAAATCATTAACTGGCCAAAGTTTAGGTTGCGCCTTTCTAGTCCTCCCCCTTCAAGTATAATGAGAGTCCTCACCTGTCGGCTAGTGCGAGGGAGCCTGGCGATGCGCTGTCCACCAAGATCAAACAGTCGAACCTGTCGGTTGTCATGGGGGATAGCCACCACCCCACTAGACGACACAGACAGTCTGTTGGCTGCAGAATCTGTGCGGATGGTTGCTAGGGGGGATCGCATGTTGCGCAGGTCCCACACCTTCACACTGCGGTCGTCCGAGCCAGACACAACCTTGTCTTCCCGTGTGAACACTGCACACGTCACGGTCCTGACAGTAAGAAACACATGAGCTTAGGAGAAGCGTTATAAAAGTTTAAATACCACATTCAATACTAAAACAAAAAACTACTATATGTAAAATATGTTCCTTTTTCTATACATAGTATTGCAGCTTTTAAAACACAATATCTTACTAGAACTATGATTAAAAATTAGGTGGACCAATGGCTAAATAATGTTTAATGAAAATTGATAAAATAAATAAAAAATAAAATAATAAGTGTAAATTTAATGAAGAAAGCCAACCTAGGGAAAGAGGAAAAATTTGGGAAGAATCCAATCCACAAAGGTGACATCTTCCTTTCTTTTGACTTCTATAATACTATAATATATTAAGTAGTCACACACACATTTAAACACTAATTTTAACACAAATTAAGTAATATTTTGCCATTATTTGGAGGGTCTTTGTTGTCTCCGTAGAGTGCTCTTGAGATTTGGTTGTCTAGTCAAAAACTTGGGGTAACCTCTTCCTTGGAAAGCTGTGAAAAGTTATTCATAATATGCAACTAAATCTTTGGGTTCCGAACATATCTCTTTGGCTCAAGGGGCAAGGTTGAATGGTAGAAACCCTTTTGTGTATAAAGGATGGCTTCTATGTTAGTGGAGGTATTATTGGTGATGGGTGGGTTTTATATGCAAAGTGGTGCGAATTTGGTTGTTTTCAAGGAACAGATTCACATCCAGGAAGGTGAGACTATGTTGTGATTTATCGTGAGTGAAATTTAAGGGGCTGCCATTGTTGAAATTATATTGAAAGATGTCCAAGGATGCTTCAGAGTGAGGTCAGATCATGAAAATGTCATCAATGTAGCGCAGCCATACAGAGGGTTTGATGGGCCGAGATTGTAAAAAGCTTTCTTCTAGTAGTCCCATGTAAAGATCTGCCTATGAAGGAGCCATGTGTGTACCCATAGCTGTGCCCTTTATCTGTAAGTAGATGTTTGTCTAGGAAACAAAAGTTGTTGGATTGAAGGATCATCCTAGCCAGCTCCACCAGGAAAGAAATGGTTGGCTTGTATCCAGGTGGTCTGCACTCTAAGAAATGCTCCATTGCTGTCATTCCATGCACATGAGGGATGTTAGTATAGTGTGCCGTGACATCAATAGTGACCAGAAAACAATTCGGTGGAAGGTCTTTAACTTTACGAATTTAGTCCAAGAAGTGTTTTGTATCCTGTTTGAATGAGGGAAGTTGTTTCACAAAGGGCGGTAGGTGCGAATCAACAAGCGATGGGATTCTCTCAATTGGAGAGCTGCTTAATAAATATAATAATTCTCTGGTAGAAACATAGTTTAATTTTTTTCATATACTGGTATTAACAGTTAATGAATATCTTTCAAGAGTGTCCAGGAATTAAATTACAACTTTTTCTCTTCATTTAAAAATTTTATCATCTAAGGCTACTATGCTCATGACAGATAATCAACAACTGTGTGAAGAAAATTAGATATATGTTTCTGAAGGAGCAATAATTTATTTAACTGGGAAAAAAAAGGAAGGTTTTCCTATAAAAGCTTGGTAGACACTGCCCTTAATTAATGTTCTCTAACACTTTCACATTAAGCATGATTTTTGAGTTGTTTGGGTTCTAGATGATGTTAAATTAGTGAAATTACCACCGAGAGATTTTTATTTGAAACCCTGTGGGATCAGGTATATGTTTTTCACATAGTCAGAAAGGATGACCAAGTGAGGGTTTATCAGTGTAGTCTCATCAATTAGTAATACATTTTGTGATTGTGCTTGAAGCATTAAGGCTCTCTGGCCTATCTTACAGTAAAACTTATAAACCTTTATAATACTATGTAACCCACGTAGGTGGCCGCATGGTTTAAGGCGTCACTCTCGCTATAGACTAGAATGCAGATGACAGGGGATCGAGATTTGATTCCACCGGATAAACTTAGGGGGGTTTTCCTAAAAGGTTTTCCACTCTTCTTCTGTGTAAATGTAGGTACACTTCCTCTAAATTCAACCTTCCTCATCTCTAACACATTAGAGTAATTAGTACAAAGGTGTATAACCCAAACTGGTAGTAAGGCGAGATTTTTAAAAATGTGTATGTTAAATTGGCAATACTTGTTACAAGAAACTTAAAATGATCAACTAAAAAAATAAAAAAATAAAGAACTGCACAAACATGCACTTCGAGAGGATAGAAAACCGAAATGTGGAAAATGTACTTCCATTACTGTATCATTATAAACCGCTTACTCTGTATGTCCCTGGAAGACAGAAACTGAATGTATAGGTTCTCGGAAGTCCCAGAGACGGAAGGTGGTGTCCCGAGAAGATGTAACCACAAGACGCTGGGTGGGATGTGATGATGTGTGAGTCAACTCCTGGTCATGACCTGAAAACAATATCTAAAACTTGTCTTATCATTGAATTTCCAACCCCTTAATCAGTCTACGCTAACATATATTTTAATTATTTCCCATTTATTTTAGGTCATATCAAGGTAAATTTCATTTAATGTGTAGAGCTGATAAGATAGGAAGTCCAAATAATGCTTTGTTTTAGTTAATTTAGATATCCAGTCTAGAATATAGCCCCTGGGATGACCTCAGATTCCTGCACTAGCTTTCCAGATGTGCATTATAATTGAATTATCAGCAACTTTTGGGGATTCCCCCATTTGATTTACTTTGCCTCTAGGTCATGTGACTAGTTACCCATTTCTGATTGCTTGTATTAAAGGCTGTGATAGCGGTATTGGAAGAAGGAGCCAAGGAAAATTTTTAAGAGGAAAGCAAAATAAATATGTACCATGCCTTGAAGCCTTCATTCTCAGTTAATACACATCTCTCATGTGGTCCTATCAAACATACAGTAGCCCCATGGCTTCTTTGGTGCTGACTGACAGCTCACAGCTGACAACTGACGGATTTAAAAAGTTACCAGACCAAATTATGTATCCCTACGCCGAACCATATGATCTGCAAAAACATGTGTTTAGCAGCTCTCACTTCTGACAGTCAACATTTAGTTATATACCTAAATGTTTTAAGAAGACTATATGATTCTCAGCATGTTCTGAATTTTCTCATGTATGAAATATAACAAAACCATATTAAAGTTGGGCTGAATCCACTAGGTATTTTATGAATCTGAATCTCCAATTTACCTTATTAAAATTTCAAATCTGAATTCGAATCTTGGAGTAGTAACAAAATGTTAACCTTATTTTTATAATCCATTCATACATTCGATTAAGTGTTAAATTAATGGTCTGAAGCCTAGTTGTTAAGTTCGTCCTATAATTGGTTAGAGCTTGAAAACAAATTTCAAATATTCCTAGGGATTCAAGGGGTTTTGAGGATTTATGGGCCCCATCCCTAATATTTATCAATCGTGCTCTGTATACTTTTGAATATAAGTTTGGGACACCACAGGTATGTATGAAGTTCTGATTAAATAATCATGTCCAGTTTTAAATAATCAATAAATGGTGCTAAGGCTTACCAATAACTTTATAAAAGTATTTTCGATTCAAATAATAGGATAAGCATAGCCACAACTTGGGGCATTTATGTAAACTTTCAACTATGCCAGTTTCATACCGCTTCACATTCAGCAACTTGTCAATGAGATTGGAAGAAATGGGAAAACAAAAGTAATAGAAACTAAAACAGAATACTTCAGTATTTGTGAATTTGAGATATTAACTGCAAGATTTTAGTATAATATATATGTACAGAAAATAAAGTAAAATGAACTAAGCGCACTAATTTAAACACATACATATATAATATTCTCCCCCTTGGCCCTTACCCTACTCTATTTACTTTAAACATTGGGCTATGTAGTGAATAAATATGTCCGACACCTTAGCTCGGTCAGTGGCGTGTCTGCCTACTGAGCTAAAGGTCCAGGGGTTGATTCCTGGCATGGCTGGAAAAAATTATCATTGGTGATATATGGGTTTACTCTTTCATATTAATAAATTAACAGCTGGGGACTTGATGTTGTACTTGTCTTAGTCTTAAGTTAGATTATAAGGCATATGAAGCTACAAAAGGTCTAGCCAGCTGGTAGTGGAAAATATATGGCTCGAATAAAAAAACTGATACAGACCACAGGCTAGAACCAGTAATTGTTATAAAGTATTATTATTATTACTATTAGCACCGCGTCTTACTACCCATTTGGGTTGTACGCACTTACACTAATGTGTAATGGTAGGGTGATTGTGAGATGAAATGGAGGACTTACAATTGAATGTGGAATCCGAACCACGGTGGATTTATTTTATTATTTTTATTATTTAGCACCGCGTCTTAATACCCGTTCGGGTTATACGCTTTAAGTACTAATTACGCTATTGGATTGGGAATTGTGAAGGTTGAATTAGAGGAAGTGAACCCACATTTGCGTGGAGGGAGAGTGGAAAACCATTTAGGAAAAACCACCCCCAGTTCACCCGACTGAGATTCAAACCTCGATCTCCCTGTCCTCGGCGGTCGAGCTCAACACGACTAGCGCGTTAGCCAACTACGCCACTGAGGCGGGTAACCACGATGGAGGCCTGGCATTTCCCACATTCACAAGTTGTGATTAATACACACCTTGTCAGAGGTGAAGGAAGGGTTTGGTTATCAGATAAATCTATGCCGGGACCGAAGATTGAACCCCGGACCCCAGCACAGAAGTCCGACACCTTACCCCTAGACCAACAGGTCACCGGTGTAAAGTAAAGTGAATAAGTATATTTCTACATCAAGGTCAAATTTTTCTGTTCTAAATACAATTGAATGACCTCATACTAGTCACTTTTATGAGAAATAAAATTTCATTCCTCTATAATCTACACTACTTGCTTAAAAAATGGGAATTGCTTTTAAGAACCCTGGAAAATTATGGTTCTACAACAAAATATTACCTCTTAACGAGACAAAAACAAGGTTCAACCGACCAATCTGTTCTCAGAAAAATGAATCAATGTATAAACAAAAAAGTATAATTACATCAAAACGAAAGTTATAATCTTTTGTTCCAAATGCAAATTTCAGCAAAAAATAAACAAAAAACCGAAGGACTATCTAAACAAAATTAATCATGAACATTATAAATGTTGACTAATAGAGAAAAAATCATTTTCAATTTTCAGCATCAAGGTTTTATTGCAATTAATATTGCATTATATCATAACATTCACATAAGTAAAACCCAAAATTCCCCTAAAGTTATTATTAAATAATGATCTACCCAAAACATTTAAGACCATAACCTTATGATATAATTAAATAACAGATTCGATTAATCATTCATAAATTGTATGAAACTGATAATACAACACAATAATTGCTGTCAAGAGTTGGAAAACCCTCTATCAGCACTTCTTTCCTAAATGACCACCTTCCTCATTCATAAAACAATGATTCTAAAAAAAATCAAGACTGATTTATGGCTGGGAATGTTATGTATTGTTCGTTCACGGTAGGAGTTTACCTGGGAAAGGACTTTTTTCCCTACCAGAAATCTATTATATAGTAGGATATTGGTAAGAAAAAAGACCTTTCAGAGGTAAACTCCTCCTGTGAATGAAGTATAGATAGCCAACTTGCAGCAACCATTATCTAATCACACTCTCACAAAATAAAAGATGAGTTTATTAGGCGAAAATATTTATTACAAGTTCTTGCCATTAGGTAAGTATAAGAGGTCGGTAGGTACAAGGCCAGACAAAAAAGGCATGTAATAAAAATCACTCCCACATGAAAATCATTACCAAACCTCATAAGTATGTCTCTTGGAATATATTTTATAGCAGAGGATGTTTCAAGAATAAATTACTAGCCCGAGTGAAATAAAAAAGTTACTACTTTGAGCCATTTATCTAATGGCTTCTTATATTGGAGTTAAAAAAGCCTTTATGTGACTATGAAACAAATAATCTACCTTTTGGCAAGGTCAAGGTTTAATTACCAGCAGATGACTAGCCAATATTGGATATAGTGATAAGCTATCAAAATCAAATGCTGATTAAGTTCAAAAATTTGTTGTAGAAATGGTTTATTTGAAATAATGGCAAAGTTTTAAATGTTGTTTGCCTTAACAATGAGGAAGGAAGTCGTGCCCTTGAGTGTCTTATTGTGATACTCCTACATACGTCTAAGCTTGAATATAAACTTGGAACATCCTCACAGTTGAACACAAGTTAGTCTTCCGACACGCAACTATGAATATAAGTTTGGAAAGAGTTCTTTTAGTAAGTAACATGGTGACATTTCTATTTGTGTTCATTGTTATAGTGAGTGTTTTGTGCATTTACTGGGCATACCAGTATTTATGTGAGCTAATTATCAAAATACCTGGGCCAAGAATAATTCCAATCTTGGGTAACGGTCACAACTTCACAAGTAGCAGTAGAGTTGTAAAGTATTTCCTGGAAACAACGCAAGAGTATCATCCAACATGTAGGTTTTGGTTTGGTGCAAGACTCTTTGTTTCAGTTTCTAATCCAAATGACTTGGAAACGGTAATGAGACATTCAAAATGCTTGCACAGAAAAACCCTGCAACATGCATTTCAAGCAACACCACTGATCCATGGCTTGTTTGCTGTTGCGGATGAGAAGTGGAAAATGCACCGCAGAATATTGAGTCCTTTGTTCAATTTTAAGGGTCTTGTGAAATATTTGCCCATATTTTATTCAAAATCCATGGTTTTAGTGAAAAACCTTAAATATTTAGCAAATGGTGGGAATTTTGATGTGTTGGAAACAATCACATTTTGTACATTTGACATTGTGTGCGAAACAGTTTTAGGAATTGCTCTAAATACACAAGATAGCAAGGACAGCACTCTTTTGGCATGTATAGAAGATGTAAATAAAACCATCACAGAAATTATAATTAAACCTTGGCTTGAATATGATTTCATATTTAATAAAACAAAGCAGTATAAAGTGGCATTAAGAGCCAACGATTACATAGTCAAGGTAGTCAAAAAACTTATTTCTGGCAAAACACGTATTAGACAGCAAAAATGCCAACAAGACAATAAAACAGAATGCAGTGATGTATTAGATGAGCAACCAAAAGCATTCCTTGATATTATGATAGAGGCTGTGGATAGCCAAAATTCCCTTCTATCGAATGAAGAGATTCTCAGTGAAGTTGTGACATTGATGCTAGCAGGCCTAGAAACTACGGCAGGTACAATGTCCTTCTGTCTCCTGATGCTTGCACACCACTCCGATGTCCAAGACAGGGTGTACCGAGAAGTACTTACCATTGAAGACAACACTCCTCCATCGTATCAAAACCTCCAGAACATGAAGTATTTGGAGCAAGTGATCAAAGAAACCCTGAGGTTGTACCCGCTTGTGCCTGTAGTACCGAGAATCTGTGAGGAGCCAATCAGACTTGGCCAATTTACTGTCCCGAGTGGGGCAACTTTGCTGCTCAATATCATTGCTTTACATAGGAACTCCCAATATTACAGCAATCCTCAGAAATTCAACCCTGACAATTTCTCCCCACAGGCTACCAGTGGTCGGCACCCATACGCATTTGTCCCATTCTCAGGGGGCCCACGCATGTGCATAGGACACAAGTTTGCAATGCTGCAGATGAAAATGGTTCTGTCGATGCTTCTCAGAGAATATGTGGTGCTACCTGTTGGAAGACCGGAGGACATAGAGTGTCTAGAGTACCAAGTGACACTTCGGCCTGCACACGGGTTTCAAATAAGACTGCTTCCAAGATCAAGAGCTTCAACTTAATATCCATGCAACTATTACTTTACTACAATACTATTCTGCTCTATAGTTATCTAAAAAGTGAGTAAGTCATAATAATGTTATTTCACTATATCTTGACTATTATGATATTGAATATTATTGACGAACAACCAATAATTGTGAAAAATTTGAAAATAGATCATTTGAAAAGAATTGAACTTTATTTATTGTTTTTACTATAGTAAACTATATTAAATTGAATTGTTTAAAGGTTAATTAAGGTCTTAGACACAATACTACACAGTGTTTTTCTAACAGTTTCTTTGTTTAATTCAAAATGAAGTAATCCAGTGTTTGTGTGAAGTGTATTCTCTCTTCTTTCTTTGTATTTGATAAAGGCAACAATGCTGAAATATTATTCCTTTGTGTTAAAATGTGTGTGTGATTACTTCTACTATAGAATACAGAAGATGATGTCACCTTTGTGCATTTGATTCTTTCCACAATTTCTTCTTTCCCTAGGTGGGCTTTCTTCATTAAATTTACTCTTATTAGTTTATTTTTATTTTTCTCTATTTTTATAAGTTTCCATCATTATAAAATTATTTAGCCAATGGGCCGCCTCATTTAAAAAAATTATAAATCATTGTGTAACTTAACAAAGTGCTATAATTAATACCAAATTTCACATTAATGACATAAAACTACTTTCGGCCCAATTTAATATTTTTGTCAATTAAAATAAATTTAACATTGAGAAAACATTTTGGTTGTTTTTAAACTTTAGTTATTTAAAACTTATATTAATACCTTAAACTAACAAAACAAGCAATAGTTACTAGGGATGTACGAGAACAGTTTTTTTCAATTCGAGAGGATCTCAAGACAAGAATATAAAAAAGTATCTAGAAACAATAACGAGACAAGAAACTGTCCTTTGAAAGTAAAATAAATGTAAATTATGTTTATTAAAATAAATATATCGTTTATAGAGTTCCTTTTTGACATTTGAGCTGGCGCTTGGATTAGATTTTCTTATAGTTCATTCAAATGTTCATTCAAATTCAAATGTATGTGTTTGTCCCTTTTATATGTTTCTATCCACCTTTACTATACCTTCCTCCATGTATAATACAATTACCTCATAAAGCGAAAAGAGGTTTTCCTTATTGAGTTATACCATTATAGTTCATTCATAAATTCGAGGTATAACTCATACACATTTTAAATGTAATTAATAAAATAGTGATAGGTAGTTACAATGTACACAATTTATAATTTAATGTTCTAGTATAACAGCTTTTATAGTCAAAGTTTGATATTAAAAAACATTATTTCTAACCAAACATTTATTAATAAAAGATGTTTTTGGCAGGTAAATGCTGATTATATTTAGGTTATTATGGTATTATTGGAATAATAAATTCCGGGTTTGGTTTTTTGAATTTATTGGCGCCATTATTTTCCTTTTTTTAATTTCTTGAATTTGAGATACTTTCGAGTCTCGCACGTCCCTAATAGTTACCATTTAGTTATAGAATTATGTTGGTTAGTGAACCATCCAAACGTGGATGGTACCGACAAAACCACGAGCCTCGGTCCTCGCTTAGATATGCGCCTGCCATATCAGTTGACAATAGTGGAAACTGTCAAGTATGGTTGTTTTTAAACTTTAGTTATTTAAAACTTATATTAATACCTTAAACTACAAAACAAGCAATAGTTACTAGGGATGTACAAGAACAGTTTTTTTCAATTCGAGAGGATCTCGAGACAAGAAAATATCCTTTGAAAGTAAAAAATATATAAACTATGTTTATTAAAATAAATATATTGTTTATAGAGTTCCTTTTTGACAGTTGAGCTGGCGCTTGCTTTAAATTTTCTTGTAGTTCATTCATAAATTCGAGATATAACTCATACACATTTTAAATGCAACTAATAAAATAGTGATAGGTAGTTAGAATGTACACCATTTATAATTTAATGTTCTAGTGTAACAGCTTTTATAGTCAAAGTTTAATATTAAGAAACAATATTTATAACCAAACATTTATTAATAAAAGCTGTTTTTGGCAGGTAAATGCTAATTATTTTTGGGTTATTATGGTATTATTTGAATAATAAATTATGGGTTTCGTTTTTTTATAAATTTACTAGCGCCATTATTTTTCTTTTTTTAATTTCTTGAATTTGAGATACTTTCGAATCTCGCACGTCCCTAATAGTTACCATCTAGTTATAGAATTATGTTGATTAGTGAACCATCCAAACGTGGACGGTACCGACAAAACCACGAGCCTCGGTCCTCGCTTAGATATGCGCCTGCCATATCAGTTGACAATAGTGGAAACTGTCAAGTAATTTATGTTAACGTACATGTATGGGAATAAAAATGTAATTTTTTATTGGACAGTAGACCACAAGTTTCAATAATCTGGATGTATGAAAATAAAAGATCTTTTTCAAACAAAATTTGAGATTTCCTGGTTTAATCTATTGTCAATCATGATTAAAAAAGCATCTCTCAGCCAATGATTAAGACATAGTCATAAAAAAAAATCTTAACCCATGTAAATACTAAGAGCATTAGGAAAGCTAAAGGAAATAGGGTTTATTTGATTACCTTAAAAGTGGATTCATTTTTCAAGCATAAATAGTATTTTTTCCTTTCAAAGGGATCAGGGGCAGTTTATTTTCAAGTCAATGTGTTACTATTCATATATTATAGTGCGTAGGTCAATAGACCAGAATATAATATGGTGGGACAGGATTAATTAATTTTCAAGGGAATTCGCCAGAATTTGCCTATAGAAAGTGGAGATTAAAATGGTGGAAAACCCTAAGTGCAGATTCAACATCGAGTAGACGCTAGAATATCAGGGTTTTAGTAAAACCGCTGCTCATGTTATTTTGTTGGCAATGCACCATCAGTATTTTAATGATCACTTCAACTTGCATGATTTAACTCTATCCAGAAAACTGAGGTTCAAATCATGGCTGGATTTTATAGGTTTAATTTTTTCCTCCACTGATAGCATCATTTCTCTTCTGACAATTGCTAGTGTATTTTTATCAAACTCTTAATATCACATCAAGCTATATTCATTTTAATCATACTTGTAACCACCCCCCTTCCCCTAACACCCCTTTATCACCATTCAGAAATAAGAGTCAGGGATGGAAACAAGAAGAGTTATTTTATTTAGACACCGAGTTACATACAACTCATTGAGAGAGTGAAACCACATATAGCGTTAGGCGTTGGAAAAAAATAAATAAATATATGTATATATTTATTTGAGGCAAACATTAATTTAACTGGCATGGACTGGATAAATGAGTCTTAGAAATAAGCCAGAGCCCAAACGGCATCATATCCTGAGAGACAAGTTGTCAAAGGTAATTTCAGACATAATAAAATACTCTTGCCCATAAATGACAACTAAAAAATACATTAAGCAATCTATACTAAATTGACCTTCAAATTAATCTAAAATATTCCTGCCATAGCAACCAATTTATTATCAAATAGGTCAAGAAAGCGATCCAGCAAATACACTTAAAGAGTTAAGTTACCCTAACTGACAGTTCCCATAGGTTAAACAATAACAGTATATTATTATGGTTAAGACTTAGAAACAAACCTAAGATTAGCAATAAAAAAGTGAAAGGATATAATTACTGAAGAAATTAATAAAAAGTTAAAAATTATTAACAAGTTGAAATTAAATATACTTTAATATTGAAAAAACATGTAAAGCTGTGCTTTCAACAGTATAGTCTCATATGACAAAGTTCCTCTCGATAGGATATTAAACATATCAGAATATATTCACAAAGGTCATAATATTGAAAACTACGCCGTCTAATGGCCAGCAAAAATAACATTAGTAAATAAAGCCAAGACTCCAGTATAATCACGCCAGGTCGCGGCCCCTTCTTTGACTAACAATTCATAAACTTTAAACATTTTCAACAAAGATAAATAGTCTCTAAATAAATAAAAAGATGAATATAATGCCATAAAATATTACTATAAGAAGAGCTGGCAAATGACGCTATCAGTTTTAAAAGTTCGTGTCAAATGGCGGTACTCAAAGGGTAAAAAAGAACCCATCCGTTAAGCGGATAAGAAAAGTTTTAAATTATGGCACAAGATCCAAAGGTCCCACATAGGGATCGTAATAAAAGTGAACAAGGTTTGAAATAACCGCCCAAAGATATTAAATACTATCAGGAATTTAAGAGCTCAAAATTTACAAAGTCCATATAGTGCCGATAATTAATAAATTTTAAGTATTACTAGTCCAAAACAATAATTTTGAATACAATAGAACATTTTAAACCAAAAGGGAATTTTGTATAACCTAACGTTTAAATCAGCCTCTGGCAATGTTGCTTACCTTGTTGTCAGTAAGTAAAATGTGCCTACAACACAGACACACCATCATTATATACCCTAAAAGTATGCCATGTGCTCTCAAGGTGTGGGAACAACAGGAGGGAGAGAGGGGAAGGGGAAACCATCCATGCTTCGAGAACATACTGTAACATGTTCCACGTCTCCAGATAGTGCGCAAAAGAACAGTTATAAGAGTTGGCCAAGCGTGGCTAACAGAACGCAGCAAGTTTGCACATATCACTCTTCTTATTTTATGTGGGCGCGGCTCGGTTCTGGTGTCGGTAAATAAACCTCGGGCCGCTTCAGTCCAACGTTAGATAGTGCCACGATGTGTTGTGGAGTTATAGTTTGTTGCTGAAGCGAGTCAACTGTGGCCAGGATGGTGAGTGAGACAACCTCTTAATGTTTATATTTTGTAACAATGTTATATGATAATGGATAAGGAATGAGGAAGGTAAAACATAGAAAAAATCTACTTGCATTTATGTGAAGGGAGAGTGGGAAACTATTTAGAAAAAAAAAACAGCCTCAGCACACCCGGCTGGGATTTGAGCCCAGACAAGATAATTCTGACGTTCAACCTGTGTGACGAATGTATGTTGTATTTTAATTAAATTTACCTTCTTACTCCCGAGTCCTTAAATTAGTGTTAGCTGTGGATAGCCTGTAGATCGCATAGCACCTGCTAACTAACCTGACAGTGAATGCATTAGTTACCCCTGTCTCGGCATCAAATAGATTCGCTGTTCTATCCCATGATGCCGTGATGACCTGATCACCGCCAGGGAGCCAATCGGCAGCCATCACAACACCATTGTGCCCTACCAGCTCACAAAGAGGGGTGCGTAGGTTGGGTGTGCCCTCGCACACCTCCATATCTTCACTCTTCTCACAAGTATCTAGTTCCTCTTCTGAAGAATGGGCTTTCTGTGAACACCAATGTCAATGTTCAAGAACATATCTAACGTTTACTGTCTTGAGAACCCTCTAGTTATTTATTTAGTTTATTTAGTGTTCCTTTTTTTAAACTGACTCATTATATTATTAACACAAGACTTTTAAGAAATAATTTAACTCCGGCTCAACAACTAGTCTTCCGTTCACTAATTCGTAATTATGAGTCAAGAAGCAGCTATTTAAGCATTGACAAATTTTCATCATCCTTACCAGAAAATTAATCCAGATTTCTTAGCTCAGTAGACACATGCACCTGAGATAAAGTGTCAGATACTTAAACTAACATTGAAATGACCTGCATCATGATTTACTATTTCCCAAATTTTAAGGTGGTTGAGGAAAGGCTGTGTACTGCAAAGATTTTTTCATTATTGGAAGAAATATATTATTTTACTCCAACAGTGATCAATCTTCCGCAAAGGACTCTCTAAGCTTCCTTGACATAGAAGAAAATGTGGCGACCATTGCGTTTTTGATGGACATATTTAAACACATCAATGACTTGAGCTTTAAACTACAAGGCAGAGGAAAGCTTGTGTGTGAACTACTGTTAGAAGTTTTTCTAGAAAGTTCAACCTCCTGTATAATAATGTCGACAATAAATGTTTGCACTTTCCTAACTTAATGGCAGTTTGTGGAAGCACTTTGGGTAATGAAGTTAGCCAGTTTCCTAATTTAATGAGGAATCTTAGAAGAGAGTTTGAAGCAAGATTTACTGGCTTAATAAAGATTGAAAATGTTGTGCACATTTTAAACAACAGTATTTCTCTGCATCCTAATGATGAATGGAGCAGTGAAGCAGCAGATGTTTTCAAATGCATTAAAGATGGCCTGCAGATGGAAATGGAGTTCGAGGAAGACTTTGATTTAAAGGAAAAATATCCTAAAAATCTAAATACTCTTCAATGTGAGCAATTCTGGATTAAATATGGGTGTTAAAGTAAATACCCAGAAATAAGTTCAGATCTCGTCTCACAGGTGCCTACCCCCATGACTTAATGAGAATCAGATGCACCAACTTCATTCCAAATTTCAGGTAGGTTGTTCAAAGTAAAAACTATCATTTCTCCCATTGAACAAAACAATAAGTCAAATATAATTTCATAAAATTATAGTGAACATAAACATAAGCTAAAAACCATTCCTTAAAATAGCCAAACAGATTGAAAATCACATTTAGTGTAGGACATTAGGTGTTGATCTCTTTATTTTATGGACCTACAGATAACCATACAACTGTTATCTTGTTATTTCCCTCTCTCATTTCCCCTATTTTATGCGTGACAGCAAATTTCCCAGAACTAGCCACCCTCTTCACCACAGTGTAACTTCAAAAATGGATTGGGTTTGCGACCCACAGACATTGCACTTGTTCTCTGTACCAGTGTCTTTGGAGCCTCTCTGAATAAACAGTTACTACTCTGTGATCTACTATTTCACTTTTCAACAATGTTCAAGCTCACAACATATTTACTCACCATAAATTTGAAGTGATATGATGCAGTTATATGTATATAATTATTAACTAGTTTCAGTGTATTTATGTGTATGTATTATTTATTCATAACATGTTTCTCAACCATATTTAGTGTTAAAGCGGAGCTCCTCTCGTCAAATAATTAGTGTGATAATCAAGAATAAAAGTGCACCCTTCCAGACAGTACCTACAAAACCTATAAGACTGTCAACCTCACCTCCACATCAAGGTAGGCCTCTCAAAATACAGTCAAACTTGGATAATTCAAACATATATCATTCAAACTTTTCCATAGGTCCCTTTAAACTTCTATTAAAACAATGTTAAAAAATCACATGTAATTCAAACTTAATTTGTTTAATTTGAATTAAAATTGCCTCAAAGATGATGGAAAAATAGCCCGAAATCTCACGTAGGAACCAATTTTTATCAAAAATTATGTTTATCATGCAATTCTAATTTTCTAAGCAAAGTTTTTTTTTTTAATTTAAAATGACTAGATTCAGATTGTGATTCAAGAAATATAGGATTAGTTTTGTCTCAAGTAATGGCAAAAGATATTATTTCCTAGAATTGTCTAGTTACCGGGAGATCCCAGTTGACAGCTGCTTGCCATATATGAGCCGCCTGGTCTCCGCTACTCGTCAGAACCAGATCACGAGAGGGGTGGAACCGGATGGAGTTGACTGAACCGGTGTGGCCTTGGTACTGCAGCAAACATCGGCCAGTCTCTATACTCCATATGCAAGCTGTGTGGTCTGCAATGAAAAACAACTCATGTGTGGCTGTTTGATGAGTTGTTCACAAGCTAGGACATTCAGAGAAGAAGCATTAGATTGGCCATGTCATCACAGCTACAAAATAATGAAAAAAGTGACCTATTTGCATGATATGCTAACAAACACGTGAATTAATTGGAACTAAAAGAATGATAAAAAGTGACATCAATTTAATGAATACAAAATAACTATTCAAAATAAGAAGGAAATAAAATAGTGTCCACTCAAACTCGCCTTAGCTATAATATTTTAATTTTTCCTTTTTATTGAGCCTTTCTTTATTAGTTGTTCAGGTTATACACACATGTACTAAATAGGCTATTGGGTTAAGGATGAGTAAAGTAGAAATATGAAGAATTGTACCTCCATTTACATGGCAGGAGAGAGGAAACAGGAAAACCACTCTCAATACAACTAACTGGGATCCAAACCACATCTCCCTTTCAAACAAAGCTTCAAATGATTTTAGAATAGACAAGTGAAAGGTGGCACACAAGTATGGAATATAACCCAGTAAGGGCCACCCAGCAGAATCAGGAGACTTAGTGCAATGGGATTACAGGGACACACCCTTTCACACATAGTAACTAACCGGGTGGTTGTGTTTTATTAATTTAATTTTGATTATATTGTGTTAAGGTTTTTATGTTTATTAAAAAATTATATAAGTTTCCTTATACTGGTTTCCAAGATTATTCTCAACCTTATGATATTCACCACCTTTAAAAAAGAGAGGGCTCAAAATATCAGTAATACAAAAATATTATAAAATACCTTTTATGCATGTATGTTGTGACTGTGACAATACTTGCTTTAATAAAAAAAGAAAGATGTTTGCGTAGTTAGAGGCCCCCAAGAAGTGAGAACACAACGTAAGCTACCCCATTTGCCCCCACCAACTTCTGGGCAGCTCTGAATGGATTCAGAACCTTTGATTCAATGTGCCAATGCCCTGCTGCTAAGTATTTGTGAAATAAACATTAGCTGTAACAAGTGTTTTTAAATAGATTTGTGTATAAACGCAACCCATATACAAAATCTAGTGCAAGTTGCAAGCACAAAAAGCCAAGCATGAGTCACTGTGACAGTGTTTCTTATAGCTCAAGGGAAGCTGACAATCTGACACATCTTACACAAACCCTGCCTAGAAGTTATGAGTGCTATATGGCCCTAAGCAGCACAGGATGAACAGTGGTAGAATCTTTTTTGTCAATAAGAACTCTCAGAAAATATTACGCTGTTATCCCTAAGGTAATTTAATCTTATAATCAGAAATACTGGTTCAATTTAAAAGTCATTAATTCATGTAAATAAATAAAAAGAATGATTGTAATCTTCCTGTCACCCCAACAAAAATAACTTTGAATTAATATAGTTATATAAATTCTAATAAAAATTAAAACAATTAACATAAAACTCTATTCTACCACTGTTATAGAAATGTAGTGCTAGGCCAAAGGCATTAATTCCTGTGACCAGTGTTATTTTTCAACATATATTTGAACAATATTTATGAACAGCATATAATTTGTACTTCACGTTAATTTCAATGCATTACGATAGCAAAACATTTTATTGACAAATTATTAAATGTATCCACTTCAATAGAAAACTACATTTTCAGACAAATTAGCAACATTTAAGAAATCACATAGCTATTGGGTGATAGTCTTTGAAAATGATGTTGTAAGCATAGCCCTTTTTTTTCGCTATACCTTGAATTTAACATAATACTTTTATCAATGAAACCTCCTATTTTCCCAATCTACATATAGATCTCTTCTAACAAAAGCCATGGGCCGCTTCTTCAAAATCATTATGTTCTGTTGAAAGTGCATATCTTTTACTCACTTCATGTAATCTGATAGTATTTTAAGTTTATTTGTTCTTATTTTTAATTGTAAGAATTTACTCATTTTGTGATGGATTTGACTTTCCTAGCATTTTATTTTCCTTTCTTCATTTAATTTCATTTAATTGTATACCGCCTTAGATTTTTTGTCATTAGGTCTCACGTACATATTATCCGCATATTAACTAATTACGCTAATGTGTAAGGGTTGAGGAAGGTTGAATTCAGAGGACGTTTACCAGAATTCCCGTCGCAGGAGAGTGGCAAGCCATTAAGGAAAAGCCACCCTCTATACAGATGACCAGGATTTGAAACCCTAAATATTTCCTCTGACATACAAGAACAACCTGCCCTGTTCAATCATCACACCTAGTTTAATAGATTATTCAATTAATGATATGAATTATAAATTCATTGTCATTACCTGTTATAGTGAATAAAGAAATAGTTAACCTTAAAGAGGTGACAAATTTTCAATCAAGATACAAAAGTGACACAATGATAAAAAGTAGCAAATAGAGAGAAAAGTGAATCAGTTCCCACCCTGGAGTGACTCATCTAGGACATACAGGAAGGCTTGTGCTGGATGGGTTGCTTGTGAGCTAGAATAATCAGGAAGACTCGTGTGTTGAAATGTTTTAGCTGTGGTCTGATGTGTTGTGTGTTGCTTAAAAGCTACGACATTTGGGAAGGCTAGTAAATAACATTTTATTGATGTTAGTCAAAAATTATTCTACAATATTTGGAACTATCATTAACTATGATTTAAATTGTAACATTTGAAAAGCAATAGTTAAAAACATGACATACCAAACAAGTCAGACATTATTATAATTAAGATGGTAGACACATACATTTAATAATATGCGACCTATTACTGTCTACTTTTAATAGTCAAGGCACAAGAATATTAGAAAGTCAACTTAAGAGGTCAACCAATATTCATTCACTCATCAAAGTATGCTATGAAATAAAATATTTTGACAAAAATCATTATAAATATTTAATCATATTGATTAAATTATATAAAGCGGCCTCGGTGGCGTAGTTGGCTAATGCGCTAGTCGTGTTGAGCTCTACCACCGAGTACGGGGAGATCGAGATTCGAATCTCGGTCGGGTTAACTGTTTTTTATTTTTCCTAAATGGTTTTCCACTCTCCCTCCACGCAAATGCGGGTTCACTTCCTCTGATTCAACTTTCCCAATCCCCAATCCATTAGTGTAATTAGTACTTAAAGCGTATAACCTGAACAGGTAGTAAGACGCAGTGCTAAATAATAATAATAAAAATTAAATGATATAAGAAAAAAGATCAAATTTTAAGCCTTGTGCTATTTGGCTACTAGCCATTTCACTAAAAGAAACAATCAAAATCAGATTTCACCACCAAAAGCAGAAACTATTTTTACTTGAGTTATCTTAGATTTGAATTACTCTTATTGCTGTGTTAGATAAGGGTTTCCGGCAATGTACCTTGTTCTGTTTGCTATTTAAACCTTTNAGCAGAAACTATTTTTACTTGAGTTATCTTAGATTTGAATTACTCTTATTGCTGTGTTAGATAAGGGTTTCCGGCAATGTACTTTGTTCTGTTTGCTATTTAAACCTTTCTTTATTGTGTTTACTAATCTTCCAACATTATGATGGTAGGGGAGGTGTGTATATAAGTAACGAATGCTCTGGCAGGAGTGTAGGGTTAATTAAGTCTCGAGACTGGCAAACATTCAATTCCTGTCTGCTCCAACCATTTGTGAAGGGCTGGCGTGGATGAGAGACTTCTATCCAAGAGAATTTTGACTGGCTTCTTAAAAGATCAACTTTTCTCCTTCATACTAAATAGAGCAAACAGTTTTGGTAACAATGTTTATTTTCGAAACAAACTTTTTGTTTAGCACCGCATCTTACTTCCATTCAGGTTATACACCTTTGTACTAATTACTCTAATAAGCTAGGGATTAGAAAGGTTGGATTTAGAGGAAGTGTACCCTCATTTAAATAAGGGAAGAGTCTGAAACTAATTAAAAAACTTATCCTCGGTACACTTGGCCAGGATTTAAACTTAAACTTTCCTGTGAGAGGCAAACCATATTAGATAAGTCTGACATTTATTCTGCCTGCCCACCTAGGTTATTTTGTAAAAGTTGTATAAGGTAGACTATCCAAGGATTTAAAAACAATGTAGTTATATTTTATGTAGAATTCAGGAGAGTTGACAATGAAGTTTTAAATTGCGGTGATGTGAGAAAAACTTATGTTGAGCTGTTACTCACCTGCGGATGCTGTCCCAATGATGGGTTGACCTGGTCGGGCAACGTTCACTTCCCAGATGCCGTCTTTGTGACCAGTGAACTCCCGCACCAAAGAACAACTAACAGTTGGACCCTTGAAACTTGAGACTATCTTACTTGTCTGTGCTTTTAACTTATGGGCTGTTTTCACTTTTTGAGATGAACTAGAAACTGCTAAAAGAATAATAGCAATAATGGTGAGGTTGGAAATAAAATCAACAACTCTTTAGCAAATGATTATTTTTTTCCTAAAAAATACAATGAGCAAATACACATATTATGTACTTATAGTATGAGGCACGTCCAGAAAATAAGAGTACTTAATTTTTCTATTAAAAAAATTGTATTTAAAACAAAATTACAGGAGTTTGTTGGTAAATATGTCAGTTATTTCTCCACATAGTCGTCTTCCCATTCTATGCAGGTTGTGAGCCATGGCATAAGCTTTTTAATGCCCTCCTCAAAGAATTCTCCCGCGATATCCTTCTTCCAGTTCAGGACCTCTTGTTTCACCTCCTCGTTGGCTGAAAATTTTTTTTCTACCCATGTGAGTCTTCAGGGAGGTGAAAATATGAAAGTCTGAAGGCGTCAAGTCAGGGGAGTATGCGGGGTGGTTCAAAATGTCCCAGCCGAATGAGTCCAAAAGCGCCTTGGTGGTGTTGGCCCTGTATGGGCGGGCATTGTTGTGCAACCCTTAGTCATCATTCTACTCCATTTGTTTTGAATTGTTCTCTTGAGCTTTTTCAGGGTCTCACAGTATTGTGCTGAATTAATCTTCTCCCCCTGAGGCAGAAATTCGATCAAACTGATCTTTTTTCGGTCCCAAAACATAGTGGCCATGATTTTTTTGCTCAAAATTGAGGTTTTGAATTTTTTGGCAGATGGGGAAACTGGTGTGCTGCCACTGTGATGACTGTCCTTTTGTCTCAGGAGTGTAATGAGCCATCCAGGTTTATCTCCAGTCACAATCAAGCTCAGAAAATCCTCAACTTCCAATTTAAATCGCTCAAGGAACTCGCGAGCACTAGTGAACCAATTCACTTTGTGCTGCTTTGTCAGTTGTTTTGGGACCCATTTTGTCCACAATTTTCGGAATCACAGCGTTTCTGTAATTGTTTCGTGTAAGAGAGATCTGGAGAGTTGTGGAAACATCGCGGAAATTACATCCACTGTCAATCGGCGATCTTCATGAACAGTTTTCTAGATTGTTTGCACCAACTCATTGGTCAAAATGAAAAGTCTTTCACACCTCTGATAGCCATGAACATTCGCTCTGCCTTCATTAAACTCACGACACCACTTAAACACGTTCGTTCGGTTCATAACACCTTCGCCATAGACAGTTTTGATCCGTGAAAAAATTGCAGTTGGTGTTTTCCCTTCAGTGAGAAGGAACCTTATGACAGTGTGCACCTTGCACTTGGTGGAATTTCTTATCGACATATTTCACACAAACGAGCACCGCAAGGCGAGTTTTTATACTAACGAGGTCCGCCTGTGCTCGTTGTGTTCAGAAGAATCACCAATACCACTAAGTGTTGCCAACCTTAGAAAAAAAATATTTTCACATCACGAGAGGGCAACCAGTACGCTTACTTTCTGGACATGCCTCATAAATGAAAGACTCAAGATTCAAAAGAGTTATAATCAAAATATTGAATTCAAATCTGAAGTCTTTAACTTGAAATAACAATTTTTATGCCAATAACTATAATTCTTATGCAGACATATCTATTAAAAAAAAGACATTTTAGGCTGAAGCCATTTCAAATCATGCATATCCGCAGGTTCACGAATAACTGGTTAATAAAATACGAGAGGACCATCAATACACCATGTAACGCTTTGTGGAGGGAGCTCTATGTCCACATGGTGTTACATGAGGGAGTAGGGAGGAAGGCGAGGACTACATCAAAGTGTTACGTAACACAGATCTTATAGGTCTACTCGAATTCTAATGTTGGAAAATTTTTTTAAAAAGGGTTATTTCTTCATACCAGCAGCATGTTATGAAAATGAAAGCTTCCAATATCCTTAATTATTTTCTAAAGGGAGGTATATTTAAGCCTTTATCATCTCCATTGTGATAAATCTTTATCTTATATATATAAATCTACTATATACCCGTTACAGTGGCTGTAGATGGCCGATGACAGGGAAATGGGGTTCAAATCCCAGTTAGTTCTACTGAAGGTTTCTTTTCCTAAATGGTTTCCCATGCAAATTCTGGTATATTATCTTTAAAATTCCACTTTACTAATCTCCACCACATTAACATAATTATACGTACAACCTGAACAGATAGTAAGATGCGATGATAAGTAAAAAATAATTATTATAAAATATGTGTTTGGTTGCTATTTAGTATATGTTTTGTATGGTGGTGTAGTCAAATTGCATTTATTCTATTTATCTAATGTTTTAGCAATGAGGAAGGTAGAATTTTAGAGGTAATCTACCTTCATTATTCATTTATGTGGAGGGAGAGTATTCAACCATTTAGGAAAAGCCACTATGAGTACACCCGACTGGTATTCAAACGCCAATATCCACTTCATCGGCCATCAAGTCTTATTTTGAGAGTTAGGTCAGGATCCAGGATAGGTTGTGAAGTAAAACATGTGTCTGGGTATTGATAATTTAATAAAATAAAATTGAAGACCCATACAAAATATAATTTTAAAAAGTTGTATACCTAAGTGAGTTTAAAAAGCTCCCTTTATGATATTACTATAACAAAAAGTGCACAATATTAAAAAAGATGTCTTTGCCCATCATCAAGCATTGGATGTGGGCACTTAAACGTTATCATGTAGCGCCACTACAGAAAAATGCCATCCTAGTCAGCACATAAGTTAATTAGTGTCTCGTTTTGTCAAGTTTTTAGCATTCTTTTAAAAGAAACAATAAAATAAACAGGAAAAAATTTAAAAATTGATAAGTTTTTTAAGAAATCCTATTTTTTTATAGGAGCCTTATATTTTTATAAAATGCATAGACACAATAGTGAAAAGTATAATCTATAACTACCCAAAATTTCTTGAAATTAATTTTTTTAAAGAGGAAAAAACCATATAGTTTTGTTTCATTAAAAAAATGTATATGATATATTCAATAAGTCCCCCCTCGCTCCCTCATTAAAAGTGAAGAAATTTTATATCATAACATAAAAAATAACCTTGTCAAAAATCATTTTCACATCTATTTTTTTAAGTTTTTTTACTTTAATCCTCTTCAATCTTTCTACAAAATGCCAAGGCAAGGAGAGATGTGATAATGTGGGTGGACTTGTCAAACATTATACAATGACTCATTACTTGAATAGGGCTTACATCAATTGAATACAAGATACAGAAACATTTATGACACACGTGAAGATGTACAACACATGTATCATGATAAGTTTCAATAAAAATGGTTCTTTATAGAAATTTGGAGTAAGTAGACTTTATTGTTAAATTAGAGTGAAATTTTAGTTAAATAAAATGGAGCTTATTAAAAAAATGGATTAGGTTTTTTCAAAAAATGTATTAGAATTTTTATTTTTGAAGTTTTTTTATCTATTTTTCTTGTTTGTTTTGAAAGAGCACTAAAAACTTGACAAAATTATGAAAGAATAAAATTTTCATATGAAAATTGAAGCCCATATTATAAATAAAATAGATTATTCACTTTATATTTAAAATGACTCATGTATAATGTAGTGATATTGTTATCATGGTTTAAAGAAATGTGTCAACTTACTTTTCAAGTACAATAGATTTTATCGACCATTCACAAACATATTTCCTGTCAGCCTAAATGATTTGAAATGGATTAAGCTAAACAGTTAGTGTTAAGTTTTAATTTTGATACTTACATTTTGGCTTTGAAAATGCCTTGGATGAGGCATTGTCAAAATCGGTTAGGTCATAGCTTTGCTTATCACCAATATAAGACTCTCGTTCCAATCTTTCGTTTAGTGTGTCAACTTTTTCTTGGACTGCAAAAAATATAGAAAAAAATAAAAACCATAAATAGACTACAACATATAATTGCTTGATAGCTAAAAATTTCTTCTCTTGATATGGCACAGTTTGTGCCTTACAAACTAGTTTTTTTTAAAATAGCCACTAGCTCTTTTCTAGTTACTATAGTGACTCATTGTCATATATGTAGTCCCAAATTTAGTGGTGCAAAAACTCTTCATTTGGGTTGGGGTAGAGGTGATGGTTTGGGCCGGTTTATTGAAAAAAAATTAGAACGAACAAACAAACGCTTGCTTGCATCTTGCTTTCATCATGGTTTAAATGGTCATCTAACTTTCATCATGGTTTAAATGGTCATCCAACTTTCAATTATCATTAATTGAAAAGACAAGTTTTGGACATCCATATTTAAAGACAAAAAAGTCAAAATTTCCGGAGAAAATTATATTTTATGCTGAAAATCAGCCAGAGCCCTCAAAACCAGTATTGGAGCAGAGCGACGCTCCAGCTTCACTACACCCCTGATTGTAAGTAACATGTAATAAGGATATGTGTAATCCACCGATATTGTTCAAACCCATTGTAAACTTTTGTACAAACATGTACAATTGGAGAGTACAAAACAACTATGTACATTAATACTCTATAGCTGTATTTTTGGTAGCTTTAAATTAGTTGAAAATATCACACGTGCATCATGTATTAAAATAAAGATAGAAGTATGACCTCGGGCCACAGACAAATAATATACCCAGACACCCAACCTCCAGGTTAAAATGGTTGCGTTCCTTTTAGCAGCTTGAGTCCTTCAACACTAGGATCACTGTGGTTAGTCCTATCATCACCCAGCAGTCACACTAGCGAAACCCAGTGTTGAAGGACTCAAGCTGACAAAAGGAGCGCGGCAAAACCACCGTAAGGTTGAGAGTCTGTTTCTTACTTGTCTGTGCCCCGCACCCACGATTAGCTTGGAAAGCTCTGTGGTAGAGTATTGAAGAGCAAACTAAAATATTCTCAATTTGATTCTATAACCTAGTTTAATCTAAGGAGTAGTTTATAAATAACATGGTTGTTTTTTTAAATTGCTAAGTTCAACATCAAGGCAGTTTTTAATTTTAGATTGCTTTATCTAAAGGGTAAAGATAAGGAATATAGTTTTGAGGAAGTGCACCTGTATTTGCAAGGAAGGTTATGCTTTGTTAGGAGTTAAACTTTGATTTCAGCATCATTGATCATAGAAGCATTGCAATTTTAACTCCTTAGACCACATTGTCACAAGTGAAACTAAGTAATGAAGAAAGGAAATTATTTTAAGGAACAATACTTGTCACTAACCCAATTTCAGTGAAGTTGAACACGACCAAAATTAGATTTCCATTTTAGTCAAGCAAGGTAATCTATTGGTATGGCATGACAATCCTTTAGTCTGGCCTGGTAATTCATTATTCTGGCATGATAATACATTAGCCTGATATGGTACTCCATTAGCCTGGCATGGTAGTCCATTATTCTGGCCTGGTAATCCATTAGTCAGGCATGATAATCCATTAGGTCTGGTATTGTAGGCTAATCTATTGGCCTGGCAAGGTAATCCAGTTAAATAGAGCAATCAGTGTTGATCCAGCATGGTAATTTGTAAAGTATGGCAATTCATGTTAGTCCAGGATGTATTCTGTGTTAGAAAGTATGATATATATATATATTTGCATTATGGTTCCTGTTAGTCTGACATGGTAATCTGTGTTAGTCAGGGCTGGTAATCCATTTTACTTACTCTATGCCATTAGGAACTCAAGAGTTCATTGACACACTTACTAAAATATCCCACCCATTCCTATCTTGAGCGATTTCTATCCAGTCTACCTCAATACACACTATATCTTTCAGGTCTGATCTAAAGTTATCCTCCCATCTGCATCTAGGTTTTTCCCCATTGGGGTTACCTGTTAATACCCTGAACATGATTCTACAGTATCCCATTTGCGCTTCATGTTCTGCCCACCATAATATATAAGAGTTGACTATCCTAACAATGTTTTATGTAATATGCACAGGATGTGTAACTTATTATGCTATGTAACCTCCTTCACTCTCCAGTATCTTCATCCCATTTTGGACCATATATCGTCCTAAGCAACTTGTTTTTGAACATATTAAATGTACTTTCATCATGTAAGGTAAAGGAGCATGTTTCACAACCATAGAAAAACTGGTTAAACTATGGTTTTGAATATCCTGAATTTTCCTTGAGAGCAAAGCGAGATGTCAACAACTTACAGACTAATAGCATGCATTTCCTGACTGTATTCTTTTCAAAATTTCCATTCTAATATTGTTATTTAAAGTTATGATTGTTCTTAAATGTTTAAACTCATTAACCTTGACAAATGATATGGTGTTTGCAATAATCTCTAAATCAATGCCAATTTGTGTTCTCTGTGTGATCATATACTTGGTTTTACAGTGTTCACTTCTAAGACCATTTCCTTACTAGCCTCTAGTAAAATTTTTGTATTTCTTGCAAAAGCCTCCTTAATAATACTCAAAAAAGCTAAATTATTTTCATATCCTAATAGCTGCATTGTATCGTTCAATGTCAAACCAAAATATTTCTTGATCTGGTACTTCAAATCAAAATTTAAAGGTTCCAATTCTGGTTCTAGAAAAATAAAAGTTCCTGTTCTTTATGGTTCTTAATTTGGTTTCTTAGTAAATTATATTTACTAATTTTAATTCCATTAAAATATTTGAAATAAAACATATATTACAAAACGAGTTATTGGTAACCTATTTATATAAAAAAATACAAATAATTCAGGAGTTTTGTAATTGCACAATTTATTTAAAATACAGGGTGCCATTTGAGCAGATTGTTTTATTTTATATTTGTTTGCCAGAACATTAAAAGATAAAAGACAGCTTCTGTGGTCTAGTGATCAAGTTTCTAGCTATGAATCCAGAGGTCCTGAGTTCAATCTCCGGAACTTCCAGATTTTTCTGTGAAGCAGTGGGTCTGTAACAAGGCTTAGCTCAATCTTGTGAGGACAAATGAGAAGCTACTTAAATAAAGGAGTAGCGGCTATGGTCTATAGAACTGAGATTAACAGTTGAAGGGTTTATCGTGCCAAACACATGACACCCCCTATCATCATAAGTTGGTGCTATCTTCACTGACAGATGGAGGCTGCTCGTTTGGTATTGCTCGATTGCGGACTGAGATCATGGAAGTTTATTTTATAAATTTTGAAAATAATTTCATTTTATTTTTAAACTGATATATAAAAAACTTTATTTTATGTGTATTTTTAAATAAAAAATGTAAGTAAATCATATAAGGCTAGTTTGATGAAACCAAGCCAGCCACTTACCATATCGAAACCAAAAGGAAATAGTGTGGACCTATATGATTTTAGTTTGTCTAAAATATTTAAATCAGCTATAGTGTGTCTGTCGATTTCTTTTGTTGTATATTATAAATAAACATTCTCTTTGTTTCATTATCAAACATGAAGTCTATTGCTCTGTGTTATCATAGTAAGCCATAATTTTTGTTATTTTTATGCATGATAAAAAAATGTTGTTTTAACAAATTAAACCAACAGTGTTGTTTAGTAAATAAAACCAATAGGTTATGGGCCCAGGGCGTTGTACAGTAGCCCCATGGCTTCTTTGGTGCTGACTGACAGCTCACATCTGACTCCTGACAGCCAACATTTAGGTATATACCTAAATTTTGACTTTCAGAAGTGACAGATGCTAAACACACATTTTTACAGATCATATGGTTCAGCGTATGGATACATAATTTGGTCTGGTAACTTTTCAAAGCTTTTAGCTGTCAGTCAGCACCAAAGAAGCCATGCGGCTACTGTAACAAAGTTTATGTTGCATGGCAAAATAAATTATCTGTGTGTTTAAAGTGATAGGGTGATCAGAAGTGAAATCGTATTAAACACGTCTTTGATGCCTGAAATCGGTAAGTTTTCCAAGAAATTTAGATGGCATCTGGATTCTCAATGCATATTTAAAAACCAGGAAAAGACAATTACGACACATGGAGACAACAAATGGCAGCAATCCTTATAAAAAATGACCAGTGGGAATATGTCGATGGAAATATTTTCAGGCCGGCAACAAAGGAGGGTGCGGACGCGACAATCATTGCCACAAATGTCTCGCCCACAGCCGTGTGGGACAAAGCCGACATTGTCTTGGCTGGGAGTACTACAGAGGGGTCATTCCATGTCAAATCAACCAGGCTCTCAAACCGACCATTTTTGATTTTTATGAAACTTGGTATATTTGTAGAATTAGAATTTTGAGTTTGGTTGAAATCGGTGATGGTGAATTTGAATTTGAATTTTTTTTGGTTGATTTGACATGGAATGACCCAGAGCTTTGTCACATAATACATTGAGAAACATCCCATGAGGTACAGCAAAATCTTAAACTAATTTATCAGCCAAAGGGACCCGCTAGGAAAGAAACTTTTATGAAAAAACTTTTGTTTACAAAATGCACAAAGGAGAAAACATGGCAGATCACCTCACAAACTTCCTCAACACAGTTGATAAACCCAACAAATAGATATTCGCATCTCTGAAGAGTTATTAAGTATAGTGTTACTGGATAGTGTGCCAGATAGCTACAATAATTTCCGTTGTGCAATTGAAGCTAGAAATGAACTGCCTGATACAGTCTCGTTGAAAGTAAAACAACTCAGAGTACAATGCAAGAAAGGAAAATAAAACTGACTCAGAGGGTGCGGGTGCTTTTTATGTAAAATCTTACAGAGGACGAGATATGAATAAAAACAAATTGTCAGATACGAACCATACAAATCAAAATGCTAAAAATGGTCAGAACCAAGGTCAAGGCTGTGGGAAAAATCCACATTTCAAAACATCAAAGAAATCATATAATTGTGACTATTGTAAAATAAAAGGACACAAAGCAGCTGATTGCTGGACGAAAATGTCTAATGAAAAGCAAGTTTCAATGGCATCGGAGCAAATTTATGCAGTTGCAGAATAGTTTGTGACTGTTGTCAGAGAGCACTCTTCGCATGCAGACGACTTAAAGCGATGACATTTGGTGTGTCGACAGCGGAACAAAAACACACATGTGCCACAATAAGAGTAGTTTTTCGGAGCTCACGCCAACTGCAGTAATGAAGGTTTTGAATTGAGAAGGACATATTAAGAGTGAGGTCAGAAAAAACCCTTTTTGTACCCACACTTAAGACAAATTTATTTTCTATTTCAAAAACCATTCAAAGAAAACGAAGCATGTGTTCCAAAGCAACTAATGCTGAAATTTTCAATAAAAACGGTAAAGTGTTGGTGACTGCCCATAAACGCAAAAATTTGTATGTTAACAAACCTGACATGCCAAATGTAAACTCAACATATATAACTAATGTTAGTGCAACAAACAACATTAGAGAACTTGAAAAGTGGCATAGGACGTATGGGCATTTAAATGAACATGAGTTGCGTAAACTTGTTCAGAAAGAGATGTTTAGTGGAATTGATTTAGAGAGCTAAGAACAATTTTCAATTTGTGAAACTTGCATCTTAGGAAAGCAAGTTGCTACATCTTTTCCAAAAAGATCTGAGTGGAAGAGTGAAAGATTACTTGAATCAGTGCACTCATATGTTTGTGGCCATATGAGAGTAAAGTTTCACGGCAAAGCTTCTTATTTAGCAACGTCCATCGATGATAAATATAATTGGATAGAAGTGCATTTTTGGAAAAACAAAGGTGATGTGAAAAAGGCTTTTGAAACTTAAAGCATCAGCAGAAAATTGCCATGAAAGTAAGATTCAAACTCTGTGGACAGACAATGGTCTGGGGTACTGAGGAAAAGATTTCACAGAAGAGATGTGTATCGCAGGTATAAGAAGAGAACATACAGCAGCAGAAACCCCAGAACAGAATGGCAAAACCGAGTGCATTAATCTCACACTGGTGGGGATGGCGCGATGCATGCTGTTGGAGTTTGGCTTTCCAAAATGTTTTTGGGCGGAAGCGATTTCCACAGCTGCTTACATCAGCAACAGCTGCCCATTAAAACAGCTGGAAGATCAAATAAGTTATGAAATTTGGTGTGGTTCGAAACAGCCGAATAAAGCTCTGAATAAAGTAAGGTTTGATCCAAGATCCAAAGCAGGTATTTTTGTGGATACTCCACAGAATCAAAGGCATACCAAGTTCGGGATCCAGAAAAAAGGAAAATAGTGAGAAGTTGAGATGTTAAAGTTTTAGAGAATTTTGAAACTGTTGAAGTTTTGAATGAACATATTGGTAGTACTGCAAACTTTGAACCAGCTTACTTCTATGTTTATAAAAGTGTGAAAAATACCATATCTAAAGAATCTGATGAACCTTTAGAGAAATTCAAAGAAAGTGACCTCATAAATCCTGATCCTGAGGTTAGTGAGAATAACCTCCAATCAAATAATTCAAGTGAATTTCTTTCAGAATTATTTAATTGGTTAGAGACAAATCTTGAAGGTGCGAATTTGGCGTTTGAAGAGGCGGTAAATCCATCATTACAAGAAGCCTTAGAAGGACCATATGCCGCAGAATGGCAGAACGTGATGGAAGCTGAGTTTAACGCTTTGACGCAACGCAAGGCCTGGACATTGAAGCCACATCCTAAAAATAAAACTGTCATTGCCTGTTGATGGGTACGCAGGAAAAAGAATGAACCAGATGGTAAAGTCAAACACCGCAAAGCTAGATTGGTAGCAACTTGACTTCCATGAAACTTTTTCACCAGTTTCTCGACTTAGCTCAATAAGATAAGTTGCTGTTTTAGCAGCAGAGTTGGAACTTACTTTGTACCAACTTGATATTGTAATGGCCTACATAAATTGAGATCTTGATGAGAAGCTCTATATAGAGCAGACAGACGGTTTCAGAACCCTTGGAATAGAACATCTAGTTTATTTGCTTGAAAAGTAATGAAGCAGTCAGGCCTTCAATGGTTTAAAAAATTGCACGAAAGACTAAAGACCTTTGGGCTAAAACAATTAAATAGTGATAAATATGTCTACTATATGAATGATGTTTAAGTGACTATGATCATGGTTGTCTATTTAGATGATTTAATCATCGCGACAAACAGCAAAGAAGCTTACACAAGATTAAGAGATGATTTATTGTAAAACTTCCAGATGAAGGACTTAGGAAAACTGCACAACTGCCTTGGAATTGAATTCAAACAAAATGAAACTTCAAATTCGGTCACTATGTTACAGAGATCATATATTAGATGATGTTCTCAAGAAATTCGGCATGCAAAACTGCAAACCAGTGAACATTCCATTAGATGGAAACAGTAAATTATCCAAATCCATAGAGCCATACACAAAGGAAGAGACAAAGAAAATTAAGGATGTTCCATACCAGAAACGAATTTTTTCTCTGATGTACCTCACAGTATTGACAAGACCTAACATTGTGTATGCAGTGAGCTCCTTAAGCCAGTACCATCAAAATCCTGGGATGGAGTACACTGGGTTGCAGCAAAACATGTCCTGCGATACCTGAAAGGCACGAGAAACCATGGACTAGTCTACAAGAGATTGGGTGCTGAATTGATTAGATATGAGGATGCAGACTGGGGAGGATCTCATGACGACCGGAGATCATATATAGGTTACATTTTTCAAGTGGCAGGATCTGCCGTGACGTGGAAGACAAGAAAACAATCCACCGTA
>CABFOW010001011.1:0-14238 GCA_902141385.1 Timema californicum
TGGCATTCCCCACATTCACAAGATGTCTTGTCAGAGGTGAAGGAAGGGTTTGATAATCAGATAAATCTGTGCCGGGACCGAGTATTGAACCCCGGCCACCAGCATAGAGGACTGACACCTTACCCCTAGACCACCAGGTCACCGACGACGCATATGTACTAACTACGCTAATGTGATAGGGATAAGTATGATTGAATTTAGAGAAAATGTATCCACATTTGCGTGAGTGGTTTAAACTTAAACAGGTATGTACAAAATGAATACTAAACACTTATCTAAATAGATCTCTGGATTATATTGACGAATTGCTTTGTAAATTTAAAATACTTCATTCTAAAATCTCGTTATTTAACGAAATAATAATAAAACATGAATAATCTATGGAACGCTAAAAGTGTGTATTTTTAAGTCAGAAATCTAAATAGGTTAATTTAAATAGTTATTTTCAAACTGTACATTTAAAAAGTTTATAATAGCAACTCAAATACGTAGAAATATTAAGGCTTTATGAAACTTTTGACTTCCCGAAAACGTTGGCAAAGCTATGAATGGTCAGTGAATTATAATCCCTAAGCTGTTTAAAAGTTGCAAAAAACTACAGTAGCCTTATGGCTTCTTTGGTACTGACTGACAGCTCACAGCTGACCTCTGACAGTCAAAATGTAGGTATATACCTAAATGTTGACTGTCAGAGGTCATCTGTGAGCTGTCAGCACAGTCAACATTTAGGTATATACCTAAAGTTTGACTGTCAGAAGTGACAGCTGCTAAACACATGTTTTTGCGGATCATATAGTTCCACGTAGGGATACATAATTTGTTCTGGTAACTTTTCAAAGCTGTAAGCTGTCAGCTGTCAGTCAGCACCAAAGAAGCCGTGGGGCTACTGTACGTTGTGTTTTAAAATTAGACTGGGGCTATTAGATTATGTATCCCGAAATACCTAACTCATCGATTTTATTTTCTGACGCCGTGTGAATCAAATAATACTACATTCCGTACAGTTGTGTCATGCGGAGTGCAATGTTAGCTACAAGGCGCTACATGAAGTAGTATTTGCTAATGTTTGTTTCCAATGATAGTTATTTTTATTGTGTCCACAGGCTTACAGTATAATATAAGGTAAATGTTTTTTTTTATCTATGTGGGCTGATGTTTTGATAAGTCATAAGCTTGTTTTGGAAAACTCTCTTAAACAATAGAATTCTAATCTTATAACAAAAGCAAATATACCGTTCTTTCGTTTTAAATATTCGCTGGGTAGGTTTTTAAAATATAACTTTAAACTACATCAGTTTAGGGTTCAGTTTTGTGTGGGGTAAAGGAGGATGGGGGCACAGCGGAGGGTGTTACACAATTTGGGAGGGAATGTGTTATAGATTATTTTTAATTTCCGATGAGTGATAAGGTTAAAGAGACGGTCGCCTACATCTCTAATGCCAGTCTATGTTTCATTCGCTATCAAAGAATCATGAAAAAAATAGATTGAGCTGACATAAACAAACTATGTGAGTTATTCTCTTTACCTGTGCTGATAGTTAAGAATTTAATATTTTCTAAACAAGTGAATACAAAAATTAATGATTAGAAATAAATAAATTGCATCAAATGGTAAATTTCTAATTATTTTCAATAACGATTTTTAATAAAATAGGTAATTATTTTATATACATGCCATTAAAACAATTTTATAAAGGAATTGTTTGAGAACTATAATAGGGTTCCATTAATAATAATTTTCAAAAAAGCAAACACTTTTTTTTTGCCAATGTCATTAACGTTTTACTATATTTTCAATATGATTTCATAGGTATTGATAATATCTGTTAAAAGTGACAGCAGCAAACCGCATGTGAAACCCGCATCGGTGATCGCATGGTCTAATCACTAATGCGTCACTCTCATGTTATATTGGATTGCTGACGACGGGGAGACCAGTGTGGGGTGAGCTTAGTTTTTTTTAATGGTTTCACGCAAACGCGGCTACATTTTATATACATTTCTGCTTTACTCATCTTTATTCCATTAGCTTTTATTAATATATACAGATAATCAGAAAGGTAACTAGGACACTTAGTCGTGATATTGAGAAGTGTGAGAATAGTATAATACTTTGTGATGTGTGTTTTTATTTGCGTGTGTGGCGCTAGATTCACTTTAGGCTTAACTCAAAAATAACTCTTATCACCCCTTTAACAATATTTTTACTCTATTTTTATATTTCGCTGAAATATTTGTGTTTTACTTGTGCTTTAATTATTTTGTATATCATTTGTTTAAATTGAAATATTAACTCATTTAATTGTCAAATTATGTCAGTGGAAGCCTTAACTGTGTCAGTAAGGCCGTATTATTATTATTATTATTATTATTATTATTATTATTTACTAAGATGCAGGGGAAAATAAACAAATACCAATTAAATTTAGTATACTATATTTTGTAATTCTCATAAACTGTCCTTCCTCCTCAAATATACATTAAATTAGGATGGTACTATCAAATCCTTAGAAGATTCGAGAAAATATCGGATTCAAGACTATTTTTTATTGAACTTTATTTAAAATATTTAATACTGCAGATTTGTGGTTTATAAACAACATAACTATACGACAAACTCAATAAACAGACCTCAGACCGGTAATTTAACACTTAACTGAATGTATAAATGTTATAATAAATTGATTCTAAAAAATTATGTTTTTTTTTCTATTTTCTATTATTCGATTTCCTCCTAGGTTCATAATTTTTTCAAGATTCGGATTCGAGCTCAATATTCTGGATCCAAAGGTTAAATTACGATTCGGATTCGTAAAATATCGACTCGACTCTACATTTAATCACTCCTTTCAAAAAGTGTTGTATTTTTTATTTCTTATCGCCGAGTGCAGATATTTTCTTCAAAGGCTGTTCTGATCTACCACCAGAATTAAAACGCTCATACTCTGTAGCTTTAATCCCACAAGCGCTATTAGATTACTCTTTAAAATCTAATTTCTAGTAGATTATCCTTTACTTGGCTCTCCCTTTGTTGAGAGCCACCGCTTAATTAGTTCCCCATACAGACGTTACAAGGATGGTTATCGAATAATAAGTACCCTGTATGTAACCTTTGTAGCGGCTGACGAGGGATTTGTTAGCTCCAGCGGAACTATCGGGTCACGTTTTCAATTCTTCGGGCGGGCATACAAATAGGAGAATTAAAAAAATATATAATTTCAGACTTGTTTTCGATGTTTTACTACGTTAGCGTACTGTTTTTTTATTGAATGGTGTTTGATTTTTTGCCCTTTGCTCCTAAATTCAAAACATTCAGAGAAATATAAAAAAAACAGATATTTGTACATGTAACACACAAATATTCCTTTTAAAAATTAACCGTGCCTCCCGGATTAAATTGGTGATCAAACCTATTATTAAAGTAAAGAATAGCTCATGTTAAAGAAAGAGTGTATTGTGTCACTATTCATTCTATTTTTTTTAAACATGTAGTTCAAACTTAATGCATGAATTGTATATGTCCAAATCCTAAGTATGGTGTTCATTTTTAAAAACTATATTTAATTTGAGGACTTGGCTACCTGTGACGTAACGACCGACAAGTCAAGATAGAATTTCCCATATTAATGCATTTTCGTTTTATTCGCCGAGCTTTAAAGATAAAGCATTAAAAACATTCTTAAATAATTATAAAAAATATTATTACATTGTTAGAAAATATTTATTTTGTCTTGAAATAGTTTTTATTGTAAGCGTGTTTTTTTTAAACTGTCTGTAACTAAGGCTAGTTGATTTATTCGCGAAAATGGCCGGTAAGAATCATCCTGCCAAGATGTAGATTTAAAAAATCCGTGAAAGAATTTGTCTATCTAAAATATAGAACGAGAAAAATATCATTTTTAAATGCGAGTCAATGCTGTCCAGGCACAAATAGTAGAAAGAGTGTGTATACTCGTCAGTGGAAGAGTGAAAGTGTTATAAGCAGGTAAACTAGAAGTTTCGTAGGGTGAACTACTAATTTTTTCCCTTTTTACCCGTTTTCTATTTTCGTGAGTGCTTAGGTACCTTAATTCTACCTCTGTGTTATTGGGGTAAAGTGCGCGCCTCATGACCCGACGTTCGTGGGTTCAATCCCAGCCGGGTTTGACAGATTTTTCTTGAGAGATAAAAATCCGCAGCACAACTTCCTTCGGAGGGAAAGTAAATCCGTCAGTCCCATGTCGATTGTGGAATGTAAATTACCATGCACGGTATGTGAAAATACGTTTTCCGGCAGAATTGGTAGGCCCTTTTGCTCTCGCTCATAGATATTATCGTATGCTGATATAATGAGTCAGTTCAGAAAGTGCATATTAAATAACCAAAATAAATATGGAAAAAGGTAAGTGAAACTTTAATGCATTCTGATACGTTAAATAGCTTCGAGTTCACCAAATAGACGTCATTAATTGAAAGAAGTATTTAGTGATGGTTGTTTTCGTAGCCAATTTAAATTGTATCTTTGTTTAGATTATCTTTATTATCTTTATAGTTATTGTAATTTAATATTATCCATCTCTTACCATTCACTCTTGTGAAAACAATTATATCTCTAAAGAAACTTTCCTTAAACTAGTACAAAACTAAATGTAATGTTAGTTAGTCATGGTTAAAAATGTAATCGTATAGCAGGCATTGAAAATACATATAAGATACCTCGTAATCGTCTACTTGTTTTGCGTGATTGAAGAATAATTAATTAACTAATTTAATTTGAATCAGTGATAAAATATTAAAATGTGACTGCACTGTTACACAAAATAAAGGTTTAAAAAATAATTTAATGCCACTAAAAAAAACCCACCACGTCTTGCTATATATCCAGATATCTACCATAAGGCTAAATACGTTTTGTGGTAGTTAGGACTATATTTGACAGACACATAAGTGAGTAAAAATACTTTAATATATTCATATGTCAAGTAATGTGATTTTTCGCTGCAACGTTAGATAGATAGTAACAATGATTATAAAATAATATCAGTAAAAAAACTATTATTGTTGATTGAAAAAAAAAGTTTGTATTTCCTAAAAGGAAATTTAGTTCGCTTGCTGTTTGTACTACAGTCAAATTTTAATAAAAATAGCATTTTAGGAAAGCCAAACTTCTTTTTTTCTACTATATTAATATTTTTATTTTATAGATAATGACAATTTCTATCAGCTTCAGTTAACATGACTTTACGTATGAATACGTGAAAGTTAACAAATAGATTTTCTATGAGTCATATAAGACTCGTTCTATGAAACTTAAACCGTACTATTATATAGTTTGATAAATTAAAAGATATATCCGTAATTTTATTAGAGATCAACAAATAAACATTTCAAATGTGTCGAAATTATATTTATTAAATGATTTGTCAATGTTTTACAATAAAACGATAGCTCTCTAAAATAGAGTATTTAATTATGATTACTGACATGGCCCTTTGAAGTGTATAAATCCGATTGGCGCCAAGAACATCCACGAACACCACCACCACCACCACCACACGCGGAAATACACGTTCGCGGCGCGTTCGACGTGTAGTTTGCCATCTCCGCTCGTAGGATTTCAATCAAGGAGATTGGAGGCTGGGAATTGGGAACAATTTCTGAGTCCTGCGGTGAACGGATCAGCTTTGCTTTGGAGGGGAGGGGGGAGGAAGGAGGATAAAGATGAGACACAGACAGTTTGTACAAACTAGTCACGATCTTTTGAAAGACAGGAGTTTCACAAATCCGGGTCGAATGTAAAGTTTTATACTAAGAGAATATTATACTCATCTAAACTGTTGACTTTTCTGTTAATAAGTTTGACAACCGCATTACAGAAAAGAAAGTAGTAGAAATATTTTATTCCTACCATTATATTGACTCATTTTCCCAAATTTGTAATTTAAAATACTCTAACCTAAATTTGTTAACGTTTTTGTATATTGCTTTTTTTATGTAGTGCCGTTTTATTATTTGTAATTACCTTCCATCCTCAAAAATATAAATAATATTATTAGAAGTTAATGGTACGGTCCACCGCAGAAACTTAGCTTCCTTTAAATTATAAAAATGGATAAATTTACGTAAAACTGTTAGGATATGTGAAACTAAATAGTATACATTTTATAGAAACATAATTGGGGAAAAAAAGAACATCGCATTTCACCAATGAATACATGAAGTAATATACACTGTTACAGAAACACATTATTTGTACTGTGCATTTTCATATCCCCATTTTCAAAGAACTATTAAAAATAATATATTTGCCAATAGCTCGGAAAATACAGATTTTATTAAATATTCTTTCAGATAAAAGTGGTTTATTTTTAAGAGTACCTACTACACGTTTTCAATGACAGTTATTGTGTATCTCAAAGGGTTGCAGAGATATCAAAATTGGAAAACCCGCATTTGTAAACTATACTCTAAATAGTTCTACCTTAAACATTAACTGCGCCATTTTGTTTTTAATGTTAAACAGTGCAAATATATGAATTTTAATTAAAATGTTTAAGCTTATTTCAAGAAAAAAAAAATGGGGTGTGGCTGTGTCATGGACACGGCCGTGTGTTGTACGTGAATACGTTTATGTAACGGGTTATATATTTTTTTAAATAAAATATTTTTATTTATGTATTTAGAATAAAAGCAAGGAAACAAATAATTATTGTGTTACAATATAACTTTATTAATTCTAGGTCTGTGATACGAAAAGTACGACACAAATGGCATACAATATACATCGAGATTTCTGGTAAACGTTAAATCAATACAGGTATTACCTAACGTTGTTGGAGAAGTTTGAATATAAGACAAATTGTACTCGCTGAGCATGATGTCGGGCAATGAGCGGTTTTGTGAGACATCAACATTAAAGTCTCCAACTATCATAACAGGCTCGTAATCGGGTATAATTTTAGCGATGTTTTTGGAATATTTTAACAACGATCGTAACATAAAGAGTTTAATTTCTGCAAACGCTGTGCCCGGGTGGATATACACACACCCGAGTACGAATTTGAAGATGCCATTGGCCTTTACGTTTACTAGACATACATTACCAGCTTTTGCGTCTTTCATTTCCAAATAAATTTCTGAAATGTCAATGTTAACTCTATTACAATCAGTGAAGCTATTGATGTTGCGATATAAGGCGTCTCCGCCGGCTTTGCGACTCGATGATGATGATACCGCTACCGATGATGTAGTTGCAATTTGTCTGTTCTTAGCGGTATTACAATATGATCTCAAACCATTGGATATAGAGGATAGATTCGAAACTACAACGCCAAACTGTATTTTTGATAATATTTTTTTATTCGAACAGCTTATTATATTCACTGTCACTACTTTAAACTAATGTTTTATATATAATCGATAGAATTTGACAACAGCTGACGATTAAAACTTAAACGAACATCGTAGCTTCTCCGAGTCAAAAGTTATACTAATTGCAAATCTCGATACGCAGCAAAATAACATCAAAATGGCGGCGCTTCCCCCTCCACCGCGCGCGATGCGTCACTGTTCTCGCGTATCGTGATGCATTCTTTGATCCTCTAGATATCCACTGGTATAATTTAATTTTGGATGTAGAGGATAGATTCGAAACTACAACGCCAAACTGTATCCCCCGATTTTGTTATCATTAGGTTTTTTGGATTGCCCCCGTATGGTAGCAAATTTAAAGACGTATTCACGTCAAAGTATATATATATATATATATATTTTACCTTGAAGTAGACTACTCTTAATTTTAGGGTTGGATATAAAATTCCAAAAACTCACTGGGGGAACCTTATGAAAACCATTGATACCAAGTTTCAGGACGATGAGTAAAATTGTTTCTGGTCTAGGCCGATATAAAGACACACCCACACAGATACATACAGACATACGACATCGTAAATGTCACTTTTTTTTTATTCAGTGGGTTACGAAACATCGATATACATTAATATCTCGAATGAAGGATCATATCGCAAATATGTATAAAATAAAATAATATTAGAGATGGGTCAAATCCTACATTTCTTGAATCCTAATATTAAAATTCCTTTAGGGTCTCAAATCTGAGCTCGAATCCTAGAATCTCTAAACTTTACGGTTCAAGTCAAAGTGAAGATATTTAAAATTGAATTTAAAAAAAGTTGAGGCCACTGACAAAATGCTACTTTATTGGTCATGTCTATTACATTATAAGCAACAAAGACATCACACTGAATTCATACAATTTTGTTATATTTTTTGGCTCTAATTTTGTTACCCTTTCCACTACACATTCAATATAATTGCTTAAAATTTGTATATCAAGCCATTGTCTTCATAGTATTATTTTAAATAAAAATGTCGAGGTTTTTTTTTTGCGAATATCGACTATCTCGAATACCCTCCTTGTAGGTGACTCTATATAGAGTAAGCTCTCAACGAGGTCTGAGGCTTTCTCTGAAACATCTTTCCCATTACAAGAGTTTTAAACTATTCATGTTAGGATGGGGGGTAATTTCAATTTCCTACCAGTGAATAAGAATTCCTCGAGAAACATTGTATACTGTACGCATTATATCTGAAAGGGAGATGAAGAAATAAATAACAAGCAGACAGCCATTATATAAAACTACAGTCTGATTTTCATAGGAAGGCCGTTATTTGAAAGATGGAAACTCATGTTGCCACAGTAGTGCAAATTAAACTAGTACAATTTGTATTTATATTCTTATTCCGTGTAATTATTAATGTAAACATATACAGTAATCCAGAAGGAAGTATTATTGGAATCTTTTAATAACTTTTTCGATGAATCTGTTTAATTATCAAATCAAATAAGACTTTTTATAGAATGTCAAATTGTATTGACGTTCAATCAATGTTGATGGTCGAAAGTGGACTTCCGATCAAAATCAGGGCTTAGAAACTAAAGTGGAATTTTGGTAGGAAGATCATTTTAGAAAATATATTGTTTTAGGTAAATATTGCTAACATTTTACTATTTAATTTATATTATTTTACCCACATCGGTGTGCACGCGGACTGGTAGGTTCATCTTGTTCGGTTTTAATGCTACGGGGAATTCTGGGTTCATGTCCCTTATAGGTGTACTGAGAGTGTTTTTTTTTTATCAAAATAGTTAATAAAAATCTTTCCCAGGGGCAGATTCAGAGGGGGCGCGCACACACTAAATAATTTTTTTAATTAGTATTAACGATAGTAATTAAAAATTAGACCATTTAACTCTATGTTGAAGTCACTACTGATTGTACGTGTACGTTGTATCTCACTAACCAGTTTCGTCATGTGTCACTCACTGTCAATAATTGATTTAAATTTTTAACACATTAATTAATTGGCAAAGATTGACAAAAAGTATAAATAAACATTGTACTTAAATGCGTTTATTTTTAAATTTAAAGATTAATTTTTAAATTACTCTCGAATTATTAAGAATTTTTCTGCCAGAATTTCCCGAGGGGGAAACTGTCCCGACCTGGTCCCATGTGAGTGCCCCCCTTTCCCAAAAATCCTGGATCCATCCCTGCTATCTCCACGCAAATGTGAGAACATTTCTTATTAATTCTACCTTTTACATTTACGTAATTAAAATAAGCATAACCCAAGAGTATGAGCAACAATAAACATTATTATTTTACCAAGAGCTAGGCTTGTCCCCAATTTCGGACTCGGCGTGTTGTTTTTATATATATTTCTTAGATTTTTCAAAATAGGAGAAAGGTGATTTGTGTTCGTGGTTCTGCAAGGTTATAGGGATTATTTTTCCCCCAAAGTTCCATACCTTAGCTCAGTCGGTAACGTGTCTGCCCACTGAGCTCAGGATCCTGGCTTCGATTCCTGGCATGGTCGAAAAATGTATCATTGGTGAAATGTGGGTTTCCCCTTTCACAGAGATTAATTAACAGCTGGGGACTGGATGTTGTGTCTGCTAATGATTTAAATTAGTTTATCAGGCTTGTCCTGATATAATCAGTCAGTTCAGAGGGAGCATATATGAATGAAAAAACCAATAATATTTTTTTTTTAAGTTTTGAATGTTTATAATAAAGGTGGCGTACTCCATAGGTCAAAACTCTTATGTATAGCTCTTGCCACGTGATTTCTGTGTGGTTAATTACCTCTGGAGTCACCCCTCACCCCTGCACAAAATTGAAGTTTTAATAACTTTGGGGGTAATTACAGCACTTAAGCAATCAGTGTGCGAAGTTTCAGCTTTGCACCTTATAAGGAAGTTTGAGTAAAACTTTGGACAGTTAAACAGCACATGGCTTTTGTTATGTAGATATATTCTATCCACGGTAGGAGAGTATGTAAGTGACAGCTATAACAAGCTTCTTTATTGCAAACATTGACTGAAAGGGACATATCAATCTATTCGGAAATATTTATTATGTGCTTGGTAGTACTATATTATCAATTGGTGGGCCACATGGGCTAAGGCGTCACACTCCCAGTAGACTAAACTGCTGATAGTGGGGAGATCGTGGTTTAATCATGGTTGGATGTACTCAGGATGGTTTTCCCTAAATGGTTTCCCAATCTCTCTTTCTTTCAACGCAAATGCGGGTATATTTCTTCTAAATTCTACCTTCCTAATCCTTAACACATTAGCGTAACTAGTACGTAGTCGTCAAACCCGAACGGGTAGTAAGACGCGGTGCTTAAAAATTATCAATGATTATAATAATATTTCCATTCAATGTTTCCAATAAAGAACCTTCCAAGAGTTGTCACTATACTCTTACCAAGATAGATTCTAGGTATTGACAACCACTGTTCACATGACTTGACGCGTGACGCAATTTTTATAGATGTAAGATACTAACCTTCCTACCTTGTTCGTAATTTTGTTAGCTTTACCTGCAGCCGATATTGTTCGTGACGAATATTCATTCAGAGACAGAATGTTGGAAAATCGCAGCTCAGAACATCAGATTTCACCCGGATTCAGTTGCCTACTCCTTAACCCTTAGACTTTAAAAAAAACTCCAAAAGTACTCGCCTCTCATATTCAGGATATACACCAGAATTTTTTCCATTTAAAATGTTTACTTTATCCATTTAAAGTAGTATTATAGTTATGTTTCGCCATGTAAAGCTTAATTTAAAAAGTTAGCCGTTCCTTCATAATGTTGTTATTAGCACCGCGTCTTACTACCCGTTCGGGTTATACGCACTTACGCTAATGTGTAATGGTAGGGTGATTGTGAGATGAAATGGAGGACCTACAGTTTAACTTGGAATCCGAACTACGGTGGAGGCCTGGCATTCCCCACATTCACAAGATGTCTTGTCAGAGGTGAAGGAAGGGTTTGGTAATCAGATAAATCTGTGCCGGGACCGAGGATTGAACCCCGGNAACTTGGAATCCGAACTACGGTGGAGGCCTGGCATTCCCCACATTCACAAGATGTCTTGTCAGAGGTGAAGGAAGGGATTGGTAATCAGATAAATCTGTGCCGGAACCGAGGATTGAACCCCGGCCGCCAGCACAGAAGTCTGACACCTTACCCCTAGACCACCAGGTCACCCCTTCATAATGGGGTATAGTTTTGTGAGAGACCTTAGAGTTCTGAAAGCTTTGATTATGAGTTAATTTTTGTTTTTAGCACCGCGTCTTACTACCCGTTCGGGTTATACGCTTTAAGTACTAATTACTCTAATGGATTAGTAATTGGGAAGGTTGAATTAGAGGAAGTTAACCCGCATTTGCGTAGAGAGAGTGGAAAACCATTTAGGTAAAAACCACCCCCAGTTCACCCGACCGAGATTCGAACCTCGATCTCCCCATCCTCAGCAGTCGAGCTCAACACGACTAGCGCGTTAGCCAACTACGCCACCGAGGCGGGTTATGCGTTAATTATGTGGTTAACTGGTTTAACATTTGGTTACTCAACATTTGAAGAACACAAAGATGTTACTTATTATTTATACCCCAATTTAAAATGATGATCACGTTCGAAATTTTACGTTTCCTGACCCTTTAAAAAGAGTTGCGTGTAAAACAAACAGAACTCCACATCTTTTTAATTTAATTAATTATTTCTGGCACACGTAAAAATATGCACGTTTAAAAAAAAATTATATTATAAATGGATGAAGGGAATACTTTATTTGAAAAGATTAACAAAGCATGGTAAAGCTTTCTGTTATGTTTCAAAATCTTTTGAATAATGGATATCTATAGAATCGCTCCTGATACTAGAATAAAATTGAAATTAAGTGAAAAATGACAACCTGGACACGGGACTTGGGCTCAATTTTCATATCAACGCTGTCATTTTTCACTTGATTGAAATTTATATAAACCTTGTTTCTGATGTTATAAATAACTTTACATTAAGTTTATATACTGATTGCACATTAAACACGTATTTCTATTTAGAAAAATAAATAAATAATCATAAAGTATTAGCACTAGTAGCAGATTATTTAATACAGTGAAATATATTTCAAATATATTTTAATCTTTATAATCTATAAAATGTATAATTAATTTCATCCAAGGAAATATTTATTTCACACTTTTAAGAAAGTTTAACATTGAGAAATGTGCGTTATAAAAATAACTTTTAATGGTGTAGATTTCCCTCTTTAAAGCACTAAACAATGTTTATAATATTTATTATGCATTAGATGAAATATAACTTAAAATATATTCAAAAATAAAAATATACACTTGGCATATATATGTATTTATTTTATCTACATGATAAACTGAAGTTGCGTAGTTTTAAAATTTAAAAATTTAAATGCTTTCAACTATAATCTTATAAATTACATTTTGAAGCAAGTTAATTATCACTTTACGCATTTAAATGGATGCTAAGCTATCAGTTTTTATATTTTAATAATTCAAAGTACATTTCCAAGTTTCGTAAAAAAAAAGTTAATCTACCATTAAATAGACCACGTGTGTCTCAAATTTGGTCAAGATCTGTTCATTAGTTCAAAATGTAGAGAATGTGTTACGAATATATGGCCGTCAAATATTAGTTTTCCTTTTTCCAATGACGCAGCCTCCAGGTTAAAATCTCTCCATCGAAGCAAGGGGTGAAATGTGACGTAGGGAGAAGTGTATCCGGGTGTGGTCGAGTAGAGAGAGTCCTGAGTTCATTTTCCTGACGTGAAAGCAGTGACACAGTTCTCCAAGAGGATATCACTAGTGTACGTGCCACCGATAAATCTTTCTACTACACCTCCTTCTTGACACTCTTTGTTCGTCACGTGACAGCACAAATATCATGTTCATTCTGGGAGACGACTATAGAGACGCTCTATTTCTGCACCCTTATAGACAATCGTAGTTTTGATATACTCTGTCCACTACCTGTTGCGCCTTTATAATCACTCTTCGTTGAGATACACTCTAACCACCACTTAGTGCGCCTTGATACTGAATGTTCCCGGGTTAAACGGCTAAACTTCGGGAAGTGGTAGTGGATCAAAAAACTAACTCAAAATGTATTTTGGAGATTTGCTCGTTTTAGCTTCCTTGTCGCGCAAACATCAAAAGACTAAATAAAAACACGTTTTTCTGCAGAGGTCCTCGGAATTGGCTTATTATTAATTTTGCTGGAAGACGGATTAGTCGTACTGGACCTGTGGCTTGGCCTCCACGTTCACCTGATTTAACACCATTTGTTGTATGGGGGAGCTATTGAGCAAAAAGTGTATGAAGTTCCTGTTAATGACCTTCAATCATTACGACAAAGGATAACGCAAGCGTTCGAAGAAACAACAGTCGTAGAATGTCGGTCAGCTAATTGTTCTGTCATTGATAGGTGCAATGCTTGTCTCCAGGCTGGAGGCCGTCAATTTGAACAAAATAGATAAATACAATATTTTATTTATTACCTATTTTGTTTCAATTTAGTGTTATGCTGTTTGTGCGAAACAAAAATGAAAACTATCAAATCTCCAAAATAAATTTTGAGTTAGTTTTTTGATCCACCACCACTTCCCATAGTTTAGCTGTTTAACCCGGGAACACCCTGTAGATAATAGTTATTTATATAGTATACTGTACCTGCTGCATGTTATATACATTAGTCATTGAGATATAGTTTATCCACCACCTGCTGTGCTTTATAGACAATCGTGGTTGAGGTAGACTCCATCACTTGTTGCATCTTTCTAGACAGTTGAAGTGTTGCTCTAGAAGACAAATCTATACTATATCACAGGCGCGGATACAGGGGGGGGGGG
>CABFOW010001011.1:21865-43700 GCA_902141385.1 Timema californicum
GGGGGGGGGGGGATAGTGGTTGATTATAAGTCGATTGTCAAGAGGGCGAGGTGAGGTCAATATTAAGGGATGTTTCTCAATAAACGCGGGAACTTTTGACAACCGAGGTCAGTGTAGAGAGCTTGCGTTCAGAAACTACCGGCTTCTACGGTCCATTGTCCCTGCGTGACTGGAATTGGTAATGAAGATTTAAAGCCCGTCAACTCAGGGATGAGCAATAAATTTGGTTTTGAAATAAACTGGAATATGAACTTTACTTAATTGACACCCTAATGGGTGGTGGGAAAGGGGGTGTGGGCTTTCTGAACATCAGTCAGGAAATAAAATATAATATTAAAATAATTGTTTATATGAACACATATAATATTTCAAACATCAATTAATGTACTGATTTATGAGTGGAAGTATCCAACTGATATAAGATGCTTTAATTAATTGAGATTAGGAGAAATAAAGGTAAGATAAGTTCGAATAAGTGAGGTCATGTTATGATAGTGTAGGTTTTTATTGGGTTTTCTTTATCACCGTGTATTACTACCCGTCCGGATTATACGCTTATGTACTAATTACACTAATGTGTTGGTGAGTTAAAAAAAAGTCAAATTTAGAGTAAATGCGCTCACATTTTCGAGAAGGTAGGTTAGCAAACAATTTAGAAAAAAAACACTCTCATTACACCAGACAGGGATTATAACCCCGATCTCCCCATAATTGTCCATATTGCGGGAGTGACGCCTTAGACCATTTGATCACCGAACTTGGTTGATAATATAGTTAAGGTAGGATAAGTACAGTATTATTTTCATAGTGTAAGCCTCACATGACAGCTAGAAAAGATACTTATCTCCTTTCCCGTATTCATACGTCAAGTCATCTTATTTGGCGTTGTCACTTTTGATATATTATCGCTAATAATGTAGTAAAATGTTACCTAATTATTATTATTATTATTATTGTTATTATCACCACGTCTTACTACCCGTTCGGGTTATACGCACTTACACTAATGTGTAATGGTAGGGTGATTGTGATATGAAATGGAGGACCTACAGTTTAACGTGGGATCCGAACCACGGTGGAGGCCTGGCATTCCCCACATTCCCAAGTTGTGATTAATACACGTCTTGTCAGAGGTGAAGGAAGGGTTTGGTAATCAGATAAATCTGTGCTGGGACCGCGGATTGAACCCTGGACCCCAGCACAGAAATGTGATACCTTACCCCTAGACCACCAGGTCATCTAAAATATTATCAATGTTGAGAAAGTTTCTTCCTGCCAAAATCCTACTATACTTATATGAGAGTAGTAAAGTTTGTCCAAAACAGTTGACTTTCAAAAAAAAAAAAAGTTGAACAGCCTCTTTTACATTTTTCATAATTTATATTATAAATGTCAATATTTTACTTAATAGTGTTATTATTTTTAATAGCCGCACTCCAATTTAGTTCATCTAGTTACAATGCTTTATAAATTAGCCGTTTTACAAATATTTTGGCGCCCCAGGCAAATAAATTTGAAGCGTTTGAGCGAAATATATTTAGAGCAAAACGGCCTTTAAAGAGAATAATGATAGAGTCTATCCAACGTAGTCTGTGAGTGAAAACTAGCAAAATAACCAGACATGGTCTCGTGTAATCGTTCGCCAAGCCATATGATCTACAAGACCATAATATTATATTGAGCTGCTTTCATTTTTGATATTCAAAACTTTTACAACTAACAATTTGTTTTATTTTTCCTTTTAACCGTTTTTATATGATTTGAAAAACAAACTTATAAAAATAACCATTTGGATGGGTTTATTTTCTTTGTTTCTTTGTGAAAGCGGCGTCTGTGGTTCACTTACAAAATGCTTTACAAACGAGAGCTTCTAAAAAGCTGCGTTCTTTTCACAATGATTAGGCAGGCGAACCAGCCGAAACGAAGTCCGTTAGTGACGCCACACTATGTTCGGTTGCGCATCTGTTTACAACATAAAAAAACATTTTCCCTTAAACAAATATTGTTTATGGCTCTTTCTTTGAGTCATAAATTTTATGTATCGCTTGTTGTCACAACCGCGAAAAAAAAAATCATAATAGTTTTATTAATATTCTTTGTTCTTTAAATTAGTTAAGAAAAAGACAGATTTTAGAGTAATCTTTAGGTAAGTATTAGTATAATCCTGTATTAACACTTTTGATCGAGAGTAAAGTATTTAAAAATAATTACTATTCCTATACAAGCTAACATTAGTAACTTTCAGCCAATGTTTGTGATAATAATGAATCAGATAGCCGAAGCTATCATCTATGCATTTTAGTGAGGATAACACCACTTAGATATCATATTCTGAAAATTGAAAAATGACACCTGGACACGTGAATCGTACCCGGGACCTTCGGCTTAGTACGCCAATGCTCTTACCACTGAGCTATGCCAACTACCGAGTCGTGGATGGCTGCGTTGTCTGATGGCTGTGATCTTATATAATCACATGTTTATAAGCTGACGACTTCCGCACGTCCATCAAAGACTCTGCCTTAAAAATATGAGTGAAGAATGACCATAGGCACGGGACGAATCCTGGATTGCTCAGTGGTAAGAGCAGTGGCGTACTAAGTTGAAGGTCCCGGGTTCGATTCCCGTGTCCAGGTGTCATTTTTAAATTTTCAGAATATGATATCTTTGTGATAATAATTTTCTGCTAGCGGTCGGCTACCAACCACCATTCATACGCAGGATGGACTCAAGTAAAGCTTGTGTATATGCGAGCTCCACATATTATCCGTCCGGGATATCCGCATATTTATACAATTGGTGTAAGTAATTATGAGAAATGTAGGATTTATAGTTACTGTACCCGCATTTGCGTAAAAGGAGTCTGGGGAATCGTTTAAGGAAAATGTATATAATTCTTTTTACCGCCGCGTTTTACTACCTGTTCAGGCTAGACGTATGTATGATAATTACTTTAAGGTGATATGGGGGTGAGAAGGAAACATTATATAGGTAATCTACACACATTTGCATGGAAAGAGAATGAGAAACAATTTAGGGGAAAAAAACATCCTAGGTAGCTACAACCGTGATTCTAATCCCTATCTCCCCATCATCAGCAGGCCAGTATAACACGAGATTGACACCTTAGACAATTCTACCACTGATGCTGGTAACTAAAAAAAATTAGCACCGCGTCTTACTGCCCATTCTGGTTATACGCCTAAGTGCTAATTACACTAATGGTTTAGGGATTAGGCAGGTTTTAATTGAGAGGACTAGCGCCCGCATTTGCGTGGAAGGAGAGGGAAAACAATTTAGTGAATAAACCTCAGTGCGCTCGACTGGGATCAAACCCCGGTCCCCACGTGATCGGCAGCCTATTATGACACGAGTATAACGCGTTAGACCACGCGGTCACCGAAGCGGGTATTTAGCTATTAAATCACTTTATTTGAGGTTATAAAATTTTATGAAGTATCTTTACGTATCCTGTCCTATGGTCGAACCTATTAATCTAGTATCAAGGGCTACAAAAAGGGTTAACAGTCTCGTTTGGTAAATTAAAACGTTAATTAAGGAAGTGAGTCGTCTCGTTTAGCTGTCGTGTTTCCTGGTTATAAATAACTTTGCGGAATGCCCGTAGCGTGCTGAAGGGTGTGGCGCTGACTAAAGTCCAATGTCAAGAAACTTTACGGCCCTGGAGGAAATATGCCGGGTATTATAATTATAAAAGCCCACTTCAAATTTATGTTTTAGCTAACGTTGAGGAGTGTAAGATTTTTACCCTGGAGTAAAAGATAGTGTTTTTTTTTTGGCAAATTACCTACTTAAGGTGAAGATGTAGGGAACGCGAGAAAAGGTCGATTTTTTTATGGTATTTATAGCTAAAAAGTGGTTTGCCAAAATAAATAAAATATTGCTCCAGAAGAAACATAAAGAGTTGTATTTTCTTCACACGGTGATATCAACAGTTGTTGAATATCTTTTATAAACACGGCATTAGATGACAAACTTTTTAAATGAAGGAAAAAAATAGGTCACTAAATTCCAGGACACCCTCGAAAGATATTAAAAAACTGTTTATGTCACCATATGAAGGAAATTAAGCTCTATGTTTAAATTGAAGCAAAATTTGATCTATTTGACCCAAAAATGTTTTTATATAAAAACTGCAAAAACCCTTACCTTGTCTCACGTCTTCTAACTCCCCACATTAATATTTTACTACTATGCAATATCAGATGAGGGAATAGGGCGTGGTCACAGTGAGGGGCTTTTTTATATGCAACTAAAAATGTATGAGTTGAAAATGCACAGTAATTAAATTTAAAATCAGAGGGCGAAACTTTTTATTTCATAATGTTAATTTATGTAGTACAGATAATTTTATTATTTTATCATGAGTTTACTTTTATTTTAAGTTATAATTATGTGTGACCGGATTCGATGCTCGAATGTTCTAAGGCACTGTTTTTCAACCAGTGTACCGCGAAGGGTTATAAAATGTGCCGCGGGGGATTGGGGGAAGATAAAAAAAGGAGCTATAAAAAATCGGAGGGGGAGAAATCTTTTTAAATCCATGATCTATATATATATATATAATATATATTAATAGTTGAACTACTGAGCTTTTAAACACAACCGTAATACTCTTTTTTTTGTGTGATAACATATTTCCTTCAAATTCCGATGGTGTGCCTTGACAATTTTAGCGCCTTGTTCGGTGTGCCATGAGTTGAGAAGGGTTGAAAATCGCTACTACAAAACGTCGGGTTTACTGAGGGTATTTTAAAATATATGATTTTCAAATCTTATTTCACGCGAATTGGAATCCTACTTCATTAGTACATTTAAAATTCGCACAACCACGATAGATAGTACGAAGCGATTAAAAAAATATATATATATCTTAAAAAATATATTAACAACAAACTTTATAAAACTTTCAGCTCTAAGTTTGTATCATCGCATCCATTTTCTAACTTCAAAATACCCGCATTGGTAAGGTCTACTCTAAGGTGTCATTCTCGTAACAAACTAGTCAGAAATCAGGGTTCAAATCCCGGTCTAGTAATCTGATTTTTTTTTTCCTATTTGTTTTCTCACTTTACCTCCGCGCAAATGCGGATATATTTCATCTAAACTATAACTTTCTCGTCACTACTACTCAAGCTTAATACTATCAATGCTTAAATATTTTAACATAATCTCTAATAAATAAACTCAACGCTCCAGTTGAATACTATCAATGTTTCAGTATTTTTACATAATCTGTAATTAATAAGTTGTATGTCCGAGCTTGTTACGATCACACCTCTGTTGAACAGCGTGTGTTTTCTCGGGCCATTGTTTGAAGAGAGGCGCTGATTGGACGAGGGGAGAGTAAACCTGCCAATCCCATCGGAAGGCAACTGATTAACAAGTTTGCTTCTCCGCCAATTAGCACCACAATACACTTGAGCGCCTGTCTATGTCTGATTCAGACACTTCAGTCCCTCCGAGAGCATTTACCACTCAACCATTCTGAGGCTGAGCAAGAATGTGACGGAAAACTTAATTCAATATTTAAATCAAATAATTATACTAACGAAAACTTTGTTAGGAGTAGAAAATTATTCTGTGATAACTGTTTAGAAGGTTATCCTCACAATAGACTGGATTTCCGGTGATGGGATAGACCAGGGCTCGAATCCGGGTCCAGTGTACTAAGATTGTTTTTTTCCACTAAATAATTTTCCCCTTTGTTTCCACGCACATGTTAAGTGACTATAAATTCAACCTTTCTCATAACTTGTGTTTCAAATTATTATACTCCGTTTATCTTGTAAGATAGCAAGTAGTCTTACCTTGACTGATTACACTATGATTTTATCTTATAAGCTATACCATAGTGGAATAATGCAAGGTAAGCCTGCTACCTTGTAGAGTAAAGGAATCGTGTAAGTCGAACGGGTTGTGAGAGACGGCGGCTTATAGGGCATCTACAGCGGTAGCGGTGGTATCTGACAAGTTCTTTATTGCAAACATTGACTGAACGTGACTAATGTCAACCTATTCGGCGATAATAATTATTTTCTTACTAACACTAAACTTTTAATAAAAAGTGTTAATAAGATAGTATAATAATATTCCCCTAATAGTCCAGGAAAATTAGAAAATAAATTGCTATATTAACGGAATAAATCATAGAGGTTTGAAACTTGGCGGGAACATTGTTGAAAGCGTAAGAAATGAAATTAAGAAAGTTCTCTCACCGTGGTAGCTTCCCCAATTAAAATAGGAAAAAATTCCCATAAATATGATCAAGTTTATTTATCTGCTGAACCATTCAATTTTGGGCAAATATGCTTGTAGAAAAAAAGTTTTAAATAAAATTAGCAACGAGAAATGTTCTATTCATATTTTGCGTGCAATGAATATTACTCGTGAAAATACGGATCCAAGACAAGGGTAAGTCGGAGCGCACTGTTAAATACGTGCCTATCGTGGTTTATGTGTATGATTTACTCGTAAAATCCTCACTTTACACGAGAAATTATTAGGAACTAAATTATTGAGTGGTAAATTGTCCATCGAATACGCCATTTTATGTTTATTTTTTAAATTTGTTGCAACCCGAATTGTGTTCAACAATATTCGCTTCGGTTTCAGTGCCCTATATGCTTGTTGGTCGTGCGTATGCCAGATCAATTCAGGCATATTTCTTGACGTATTATGTTGTTTAAGATAGTTATCAAATAAATAAATATTTAATATGATAACAAAGAACACATGCAGCAAATTCTCATTGATTTTAGAACCATTACACTTAAAGTTTGACTATGTACAAAATGATATTACTGTTGAAAACCTAAAATTGAAGTTTTCTGAACACATTGAAAAGCTAAGAGAACTAGGTAAAACGGTACAATTATGGCTACAGTATTTTGGGCTTGTTAATGTCGAGATGCATTTAATTGGATTTCACAACTAACGAGTAAGCATCATCCAAGGCAACAATGACTCTAATTCTTTGGCTCTCAAATTCAACTAGTTGTGAAATTAAACGCTCCTTGTTGGCGATATTGCTCAGGAACTTCTGTTGTGTTACGAAGAAGCCATTAATTCATCGAAAATAATTTCAAATAGTATGCATTGCATTTGCCGTCGTTAACGTTCCATACTCTTTGTACATTATCTGAGCTACCATCAAATACAACGTTTAATCTTTGACCATATTGTTTTTTTTAACATAATCGACGTAAGCGGTATAAATGTTCGCAAATGTCCCTCGCTTTGGCCATACCAAATAACCTCCGTCAATCACGAACTCGCTGTCAGTCAAGTCAACAGCCCGTTCTTGAACATTATTAAAAACTTTATACAAAGATGAGTATTTGTTTTACTTATCAAACATTTTTCGACGAAAAGAGGTATTGAAGAGAGTTCATAATTAAAGCAGGTTTTCAAATGCTGGATCGAATGAAAATTTTAAACAATTCGTTGTCTTTGACTTTAACTGTATTGTTCATTAAGGAAATTGTCTTTGCCTAATTTAAATGACTCATATTAAAAGTCTTAAACAGATTTCCTACTGTTACAATATCGTTTAATGATTTTTCACCAATGTGTTTTGCTATGTAGCAATCAATGTCTTCCTTTAGCGACAACATCTCTAAATAGTGACATAAGATTGGAGTTATTAATGAATGGCGAATGTTATTGTATCTATTGCATAAGATTTTACAGTCATCTTTATCTTTACCCATTCTTAAATCTCACAACTCGATCTGCTGATGGCTGCTCTCAGTATTTAATACACAAAATGTATCCATGCTGGCACACACATAATACGCTCCTAGCAATCCAAAGATCCATTTGCTTAGAACATTGTGGGTGAAGCCTCTTCCATGTTTTTCATTAAATTATGTTCTGTGGCCATATCTGACCAAATACCACACCCGTTATTCTCAGAGCAATGAATAGCGAAGAAGCCTTCTTTTGTTAATTTTTGAAGCTCACAGACAAACATTTTTTGTTGCAAGGAATTCATATTATCTTGAAGGTAAAGCTGATGAAGCTTGGCGTGTAGAAAATGGGCACTCGCATGAAAATTGGAAGCACAATCTAGATGCAACTTCCAACTACCCCAATGCTTTGATTTTATCAAATACATCTCAACATTAACAAGCTCAAGATACTGTAGCCATAATTGTGGCGTTTTCCCTAGTTCTCTAAAATTTTCAATTTGTTCAGAAAACTTCAATTTCAGGTTTTCAATAGTAATATCACTTTATACGTCGTCAAACTTAGGTGAAATATTTCTAAAATCGATGAGAATTTGCTGCGTGTGTTCTTTGTTATCATATTAAATATTTATTTATTTGAGAATTATTTCAGACAACAGTATACGTCAAGAAATATGCTTGAATTGATCTGGCGTACGCATGACCAGCAAACATATAGGGCACTGAAGCCGAAGCGAATATTGTTGAACACAATTCGGGTTGCAACAAATTTAAAAAATAAACATAAAATGGCGTATTCGATGGACAATTTACCACTCAATAATCTAATTCTTACTAATTTCTCGCGTAAAATGAGTATTTTCCGAGTAAACCATACATACTAGTATAAACCGCGATGGGCACCTATTTAACAGTGCGCTCCGACTTACCCTTGTCTTAGAGCCGTATTTTCACGAGTAATATTCATTGCACGTAAGATATGAATAGAACATTTCTTGTTGAAAATTTTATTTTAAACTTTTTTTACACAATAATATTTGCCCAAAATTGAACGGTTCACCAGATAAATGAACTTAGTCATATTTGGGAGTGGTTTTTCCTATTTTCTCTAATTTCCGTAATTTATTGAAAGCACAAAATATAGTAATAAAACAAATAATTTTTTGTTTTGTCTCTTGGCAACAATAGATATTATAGTATATGAAATAATAAATGTAAAAGTATTATATTCACACTTGTATCTTAATATAAATGGCATTCAAAATAAATTAATGTTCCTTAAATAACTTAGAGAGAGAGAGAGAGCCATACAAAATATTAGCTTCAAAATAAAAGTTTCTCGTTTGTAAACCATGCCTAGACAAAACTGAAGAAGGTTTGTATGACGTCATCAACCAACGTTGGTAAGTTGGTGTTTCAATAATGTAAAAACGGGTAATATTAAAAACAAATTGTTTGTTCGTGTGACTGCTCTGACTTCCGAAGTAACAACAAATCAATATGTAGTCATGCAGCTCATATGGTGTGACTAATGGATTTATAGTAACTTTTCCTAGTTGTCCTACTTTGACTTCTCTATAATACGCCGTTAAAAGGTGGCTGTTAAACCAACAAAGAAACCATGGGCGTGAAAATTATTATTACATTTAAAATCACTGAACCAATAAATTTAAACTCTTAACAAGCTCTTTATAAGTTTGACTCTACGTAATAACGTAATAAAGTCTATAATATGAGTTTAAGGTAAGTTTACGTGAGTTATTGTCAGTATTTTTTAAAGGTGTTCGTAACAAATAACTTTTATATCCCCAGATAAATAAAATATTGCTTCAGTAAATACGTTTATTTAAATTTTCTAAACATAGTAATCTCAACGTCCTTGAATGTCTGTCATGGGCCTAATGGCATTTAACTGAAACTTTTAAAATTAAATCAACCTTGATGGTCTTGGAGAAAAGTTCTCAACTACAACCCGGTGTTCGTGGGTTCAAGACCATCTGAGATCGACAGATATTTTTGAGCGATAAAAATCCGTAGTATAATTCCCTTCAGAGGGGTAGTAAATCTGTCGGTCCCATGTCGATTGAGGCATGTAAAATAGCTCTCCCGGAAAACTTGGTAGGCTCTTTCACTTTCGCTCATAGAAATTATCAAGTGATGATACAATCAGTCGATTCAGAACGTGTATGTTAAATACCACAAATAAATAGAGGGGAGGGGGGAATTAAATAAAGAGAAGAAGTCCTATTCAAAATCTGTTATGCTCTCATTTATGACAAATAATTAATAATTTTTGAGATGACTTTATGGAAAAAAAGTAAACTAAACCTATCTACTGATGCTACAGTGGCCCCATAGCTTCTTTGGTGCTGACTGACAGCTCACAGCTGATTTATGACAGTCAACATTTAGGTATATATCTAAATTTTGACTGTCAGAAGTGACAGCTGCTAAATACATGTTTTAGCAGATCATATGGTTCGGCGTAAGGATACATAATTTGGTCTGGTAGCTTTTCAAAGCCGTCAGCTGTCAGTCAGCACCAAATAAGTCATGGGGCTACTGTATATTCTATTTATTTCACTTTTTTTTTTTTTGCTAGTGAAACGAAACAATATTTACCTTCACTTTACCTTGATTTTCTAAAGAACATACATTTGGTGCACCTTTTAGACGATACATACTTTTTCTTCTGTCATCATTTGTAGCATGTTACCGCATTGTTATTGTTATTTTATATATCAAAAGTGACAATTGAAGATTACATGTCTTGACGTATGAATTTGTGAAAGTAGATTTAGTAACTTTTTCTAACAGCGATGTGTGTCCAATCGTAACAAAATTGGAGTTGGCTTTCATTCTACCTTAAGTTATATATATTTAATTGACAGATCAAGGTTATTAAACTCCTAAAAGTGGCGATGTAGGGGACGTGAGTAAAGGTAAGTATTTTTACAGTTTTTATAACAAAACTCTTTTGGTCTAAATAAATCAAATAATTCTCCATTAGAAACATACAGTATAGTTTTATTAACACAGCGATATTAACAGTTGTCGAATATCTGCCATGAGCATAGTTGCAATAGATAACAAACATTTTAAATGAAGAGAAAAAGTTGTCATTACATTCCAAGAATTGTCGAAATCATCAAGTGAAAAAAATTAAACTCTATGTTTCTACTGGATAATTATTAGATTTATTTTGACCAACAAAGTGTTTTGATATAAAAACTGCAAAATCACTGTCCTTTTTTCGCTTCCCTTACACTCTCAGCTGGATCGTACCTCTTCCCATGTGCACAAAATCCTGCCCTAGCCTCGACGCTGCTAGTATAGTTTCAAGAGGAAGTTACGTTACTTTCAGCGTCGGGTCGACTACAAGAAAAGGGTTTACGAACCGGACGTTGACTAACTGCTGAGCTAATTACCACATGACCTATCTCTCTGTATCTCTCTTCCTCCCTCCCTCTTCTATTTGTCCACCCTTCTCTTCCACCACCTACATATCTCATGCCACGTTACTTATCTGCTCAACGTCACAAGAGAAATATAGTTAAGACAGCGTAATCTTTTACAGTTGTTTCATTTGCCAAAGTAGCTGGTAAAAAAGTGTGTTAGTTTTTCTTTGTTCTCAAGTTGTCTGGACATTTATTCTGGTTAGTAAATATAAATAGCAGAGCAAGAATTCAGTGCCATGGCGTAACATGAATTGTTGACAGTATTAGTAAGGTTTGTTTACAGTGAGGTGAAGGTCAAGGTAAATTAAGATAGTAAGGTTTGTTTACAGTGAGGTGAAGCTCAAGGTAAATTAAGATAGTAAGGTTTGTTTACAGTGAGGTGAAGGTCAAGGTAAATTAAGATAGTAAGGCTTGTTTACAGTGAGGTGAAGGTCAAGGTAAATTAAGATAATAAGGTTTGTTTACAATGAGGTGAAGGTCAAGGTAAATTAAGATAGTAAGGTTTGTTTACAGTGAGGTGAAGGTCAAGGTAAATTAAGATAATAAGGTTTGTTTACAGTGAGGTGAAGGTCAAGGTAAATTAAGATAGTAAGGTTTGTTTACAGTGAGGTGAAGGTCAAGGTAAAATTAAGATAGTAAAGCTTGTTTACAGTGAGGTGAAGGTCAAGGTAAATTAAGATCCAGAATTTAACAGTTTTCATAGCAAAAAAATTTTTTTGGGCTCAAATAAATAAAATATTTTTTCAGTGAGCATACATGCGTTCAGTTTAACTTTCTATACATCTTATTTTTAAATCGCCACGTCTTAATACCTGTTCAGGCTATACGAATATATGATAATTATTCTAATGAGATAAGGATGAGAAAGGAAGCATTTTAGAGGTAATCTACCAGCATTTACGTAGAAGGAGGGTGGGAAACAATTTACTCACACACAAATCACTCTCAGTAGACCCAACCAGGATTCTAACCCCGATCTCCCCATCATCGGCAGGCCAGTCTAACAGAAGGGTGATGTCTTAGACCGTGGGCTACCCATTATAATATATATTTTTTAAACCCGCCTCGGTGACGTAGTTGGCTAACGCGCTTGTCGTGTTGAGCTCAACCGCTGAGGACGGGGAGATCGAGGTTCGAATCTCGGTCGGGTGAACTGGGGGTGATTTTTCCTAAATTGTTTTCCACTCTCCCTCCACGCAAATGCGGGTTCACTTCCTCTAATTCAACCTTCCCAATTCCTAATCCATTAGCGTAATTAGTACTTAAAGCGTATAACCCGAACGGGTAGTAGTAAGACGCGGTGCTAAATTATTTTATTTTTAATATTCATCGCGGAATTTTAACGAGACTTTCTCTCTTTGTTTGAAAAGTTTATCTTCAAATTCCATTATGATCATGACAAATATTCGAGAAATGTTGAGATCAGAGCAAAATGAAAATAAGAACGTATCTACTTATTTTGGCTAAGGAAGTGTTTGTTTTTTTAATAAAAACTGCAAAAACATGTTACTCTACTCGCGTTTCCTTATAAACTAACCTACCTTAAACTGTACCTGCGAATTGTTCTGATCGCTCCGTATCACACTCATTGATCAGATGTCAGATCAGATTGGTCAAATAGGGAGTGAGGGGGAAATAACCAATCACAGGTAGTCTACAGTTTTAAATAGCTCTACTTACTATGGCAGAACTTCAAGCTACGCCATTGATAGAATTACACCAAAGATTTTGTGGATACTTTTTGTTTTCACAGTTTAATCCAGACATATTATTAGATTGTTCGTTTTTACGAGAATCTTATTACTTAAGGTGGGGATATATGGGACGCAAAAAAAAGGTAAATGTTTTTGCAGTTTTTATATCAAAACATTAATATGCTCAAAGTAAATCAAATAATTCTCCAATAGAAGCATAGAGTCAAATTTTCTTCAAATGTTGACCTCAACATTTGTTGAATATCTGTCAATTCTGTCCTGGAATTTAATAATAACTTTCTCTCTTCATTTAAAAAGTTTCTCATCCAATGCCGCTATGCTCATGACAGATATTCAAGAACTGTTGATATCACCTCGTAAAGAAAACAAAACTCTCTGTTTTTACTGGAGAAATATTTTATTTATTTCGGCTAAAAAAAGTTTTGCTCTAAGAACTACAGAAGCACTACCTTTTCTCATATTACCCATATCCCCATCCGTTTAACGTTTATCTATTGCTATGTTTACATTTTAATGTTATCAATTGGATTCTTGTAGAAAGGATTTATAGTAAAACAAAACATTAATTCTTAGCAGTCAACAATGATAACATTTTACTGTATTTTGGTGTTATTTTATAAGAATTATTGATAATATATATCGAGTGACAGCTGCAGATCACATGGATTGACGTACGTATATATTAAAATTGTTTTAGTACTTTTTATTTGTCACGTTTTGTCTTATTTAATCAGACAGAAGAAGATTGGTTTTAATACTTACGAAAAGAAACCCTAGTTTTAAATAACGTATCTATATAATATAAATTTTATCCGGTATAAAATACTAAAAATTGAGTTAAAGTAGATAAATATTTTATGTTTCTACGTGAAGTAATACATCTGAATATTAAGGAATTCTCAAGATTTACAACTATACTGTACATTCCTACAAATAACATTTATTCATTTTCTAGATTTTTAAGTGATGAACAAAAAAATTATATTTTTAATAACTTAAAAAATATCAAATCTTATGTTTTGTGACCTGTTGTGTTCGTATCTTTAGATTTGCATAAGCATGTTTTGTGTGCACCACGTCTTACTACCCATTCGGGATACTCACATATTTACATTAATAAATTATTAAGGATCAATATATAATTTGTAAGAAATGTACACTCATTTACGTGGAGGAAAAGTGTAAAAAAAACCATTAGATAAAATTACTTTCGTTGCACTCAGATGGGATTCGAATAGCAACATCCATATAGCCGGCAAACCAGACAAGACCAAATTGACGCCTTGAGTCAAGTGACCATTGGTGCGGGCATAGCAATCTTCTTTACAAACTTAAATATAATCTATTCTAAATGAATAATATAACATTATTGTCATATTTATATTACGAGTTTAATTAAATATTTAATTGAATATGTAATGTAATTTTGCGCACTTGCGCTTGTCACGTGAGAGAAAGGCGGGAAATATTTGGATGAGATTACTATTAAATATTTTACACGGAAATAAACGAATGTTTGAAACTCGTGTTTTAAAATATCCAATAAAATAAAAAGCAAACAAATATAATTGAAAAATACTAATTTTGCTCCAGGAAAAAAAAACATATTCGCGTTTTGTTCATCTCGGGTTTCTGGAAATTAGATACAATAATACAACATGGGCTAACTCGAGCTGTCTAGTTTAATGTCAGTTTTGAAATCATAATTAATATATATATATATATTATCCCGAGTTAATTATGAGTACAAGTTTCAATTGAGATATTAAATTACTTGAAAACGTTGACTCAAAAACAAGCTCTAAAAATATTTAGAAGTAGTATCGCATTAATTGAAATAGTTAATACTTTCGTTTTAGTTGTTTAGTTACATAATTAAAATGTTATAGGCCTACACAATATAAGTTTCCGTTGTTTTAGACTAATAAAACATTAATTTTAATTACAAAGGACATTTCGGTGGTCAAGAATGGTCAATATATTAGACAGACAGCCGATGACAAGGAGACCGGGGTTCAAATCCCTGTTGGCTGTACTGAAGGTAGTTTTTCCAGTCTTCCTCCACGCAAATTCTGGTACATTTCTTCTACATTCAACATTCCTCATCTCTAACATATTTGCGTAGTTAGTACATAATATACGTATAGCCCGAATGGGTAGTAAGACACAATGTGAGTCGCATCAATGAACAAGTGGACTAAAAATGGTATGAACGTCTAATCTTGTTTGCTGGTTACGGGGAAATCGGTGTTCGAATCCCAGCAGAGTGTATTAAGGGTGCTATTTTCCTAGATTAATTCTTACTCTCCCTCCATGGGAACGCTGATAAATTTTACTAGAATGTATATCTTCCTCATCCTTGCTCCATCAACTTATTAAAAAAAAAACACCACCTACCGCACAAATTCGGGTGCATTTTCTCTCCGTTATCCTGGCTATCCACTGCCTCATTAAGATTAAGCCGTTAATGATAGTCCTTGAGCTTTAACGTACAACAAGAATAGGTTACTTCCATTCACCGTCGCACAGCTATGTCTGCGTTGAGGTTTAATTAAAAGGATACTCGTCCTTGCTTTAGAATTCCCAACGAGAATATGTCACGCGCTTCTAGCTACGCTCCTTCTTAATTATTTGGTATAAATTGTTGCTTTCTCTTTCTGCGCCCCGGAATTCTGTCAGTTAAAAACTTTTAGTCAGGTCTTGTTTTCATGGTTCTGAGTCAAATTGGATCTATTCCAGTCTTTTTTTTTTTAATAAATGTTATTTTATCACCGCGTCTTACTACCCGGTAAGTACTATATGTTTATGTACTAATTACGCTAATGATTTTAGGGTTTAGGAAGATTATATTTGGAGGAAGTATAGCCTCATTTGCGAGGAGGGGGAGTGGAGAGCCATTTTGGGGGGGGGAACATGCCCTCAGTACACCTAACCGAGACTCGAGCTCGAGCTCCCCGTCATCGGCAGTCTAGTCTACTGCTAGAGTAGCGCGTAGAATGTTCTAGTCTTGATTGACAGAGTTTGTGCGGGGCTAGCACTAGATTATATTTCTTGACCTCAACTGTACTATTTGTAGAACTATTTGTTTAATAGTGAAATGTTGTTGTTTATTTTAGCATTACGTTTTAGTACCCGTTTTGAGCTATACATAATATATTATTATTATTATTATTATTATTATTATTAGCACCGTGTCTTACTACCCGTTCGGGTTATACGCACTTACGCTAAGGTGTAATGATAGGGCGATTGTGAGATGAAATGGAGGACCTACAGTTTAACGTGGAATCCGAACCACGGTGGAGGCCTGGCATTCCCACATTCACAAGATGTCTTGTCAGAGGTGAAGGAAGGGCTTGGTAATCAGATAAATCTTTGTCGGGACCGAGGATTGAACCCCGGCCGCCAGCACAGAAGTCTGACACCTTACCCCTAGACCACCAGGTCACCTTATACATAATATACATATCATCTAAGTCGAAAGTGCGATAACTCCAAAAATCTCATTTTGGAGTTATTCATACCATTCGATTGCAAAATTTTAAGTTCTAGCCGGTTCAATATTACGTAAAGTCATATCTTGGACGTAGGTTTAGCTATATGATATCAATTACTTTAGAAATATTAATAAATTTTGTTTTGTTCAATTCAATACTGGTTCATTTTGAAAGGTATCACTAGTGAACTGGAACACGCTGTTATTATACCAGTTCAATGCCCTGTCATTTGAAATGTAGCAATTCTGAACTGGTAGAGAGACATTATAGAACTGAAACATAATAATGTTACCCTAGTATACCTCTAGATGCATCAGTTCATAGCTGTAGCTATTCATGTAATAACATTATATAGTTGTGCATTAAATCATCTGGTAGAGAATAAATCAAAGGTACAATGTATCAACGTGTTAGACCTAACTTTGTTTTTATAACACCGCGTCTTACTACCTGTTGAGGTTATATGTAAATGTATAAATTAAGCTAATGAGTTAGAGATAAGGAAGGTTGGATTTAAATAAGGTGTACTCGCATTTGCGCTGAAAGAGAGAGTGGGAAATCATTTAGGGGAAAAAATCCACCCTCAGTACACCCGACCAAGATTTGGACCCCAATCTAGCTGTCTACTTCAATAGTGACGACTTAAACCATGCAGCCACCGAAACAGTTTATTTTTAGTTGAGAGTTAAGTAATAAGTCATTTAGTATTTAATACCACCATTAAAAAGCGAGATTACTCCTTTTTACTAACTTTGGGACAGCTTTGTCTGAGACAGAGGTCACGTGCAGTATATCTCCAGCANAAATCTTTGTCGGGACCGAGGATTGAACCCCGGCCGCCAGCACAGAAGTCTGACACCTTACCCCTAGACCACCAGGTCACCTTATACATAATATACATATCATCTAAGTCGAAAGTGCGATAACTCCAAAAATCTCATTTTGGAGTTATTCATACCATTCGATTGCAAAATTTTAAGTTCTAGCCGGTTCAATATTACGTAAAGTCATATCTTGGACGTAGGTTTAGCTATATGATATCAATTACTTTAGAAATATTAATAAATTTTGTTTTGTTCAATTCAATACTGGTTCATTTTGAAAGGTATCACTAGTGAACTGGAACACGCTGTTATTATACCAGTTCAATGCCCTGTCATTTGAAATGTAGCAATTCTGAACTGGTAGAGAGACATTATAGAACTGAAACATAATAATGTTACCCTAGTATACCTCTAGATGCATCAGTTCATAGCTGTAGCTATTCATGTAATAACATTATATAGTTGTGCATTAAATCATCTGGTAGAGAATAAATCAAAGGTACAATGTATCAACGTGTTAGACCTAACTTTGTTTTTATAACACCGCGTCTTACTACCTGTTGAGGTTATATGTAAATGTATAAATTAAGCTAATGAGTTAGAGATAAGGAAGGTTGGATTTAAATAAGGTGTACTCGCATTTGCGCTGAAAGAGAGAGTGGGAAATCATTTAGGGGAAAAAATCCACCCTCAGTACACCCGACCAAGATTTGGACCCCAATCTAGCTGTCTACTTCAATAGTGACGACTTAAACCATGCAGCCACCGAAACAGTTTATTTTTAGTTGAGAGTTAAGTAATAAGTCATTTAGTATTTAATACCACCATTAAAAAGCGAGATTACTCCTTTTTACTAACTTTGGGACAGCTTTGTCTGAGACAGAGGTCACGTGCAGTATATCTCCAGCAATGGGTGGGCGAGCAGTAGTTCGACTCTCGCGTCAGTCTCAGTCTGGGTCAAAAACCCTTAGAGCGAGATAGTTCCAGTTACGATTTAGCAGTGTTCAGCTTAGAACATTAGAAATTGAAGCAAGTAGCTGAGTCCAGGTTTTAATGGATTAAAAGCTTTTGTCACTTTTGTTATGAAGGAGTTATATATACCTGTCGAGAAAAACCTTTTAGCCTATTCGGGTGTGGCACTATTTACCGAATGTTTGTTTGCTTAATTTAACTAATAAAACTATGACCTAATTTCCGAGAAGTTTTCTTTAGTTTTATTGTTGACCTCGGTGTTCTTGGGGTAAAATGCTCGTCTCAGGACCCAATGTCCGTGGGTTCAAACCCAGCCGGGGTCGACGGATTTTCTTAAGCAAAAACAAACCGTAGCACAACTTCCTTCGGGGGGGAAGTAAGGCTTTTGGTCCCATACCGAGTGTGGTACGTAAAATAACCCTGGAAGGTATGTGAAAATACCTTTCCCAGCAAAAAATTGTATGCCCTTTCGCTCTCGCTCATAGAAATGTTCATGTGCTGATTTAATCAGTCGGTTCAGAAAGTGCAGGTTAAATAACGCAAATAGGTAAAGTATAATTTTTAATGTCTAGATCACTTTCTTATACCCCGATCCATGGAACAATAAAGATGGCGTTTATTGTAAGCGCAAGGTAGTTTGGCGAACTAGGTGAAAAATAAAAAAAATAATTGATGAAAGAGTATTAAATATGTTAAAAATAAGTCTCAATACGAGGGGGGGAAACATGAGACAGTCTATAAGAGTGGGCCTCAAATGAAATTAAAGAGATTCATCAAGGGTATAAAAAGGAGTAAACAAATTATTCCTTTCACCCTGTTGCGCAACAAATAACGAAGGTCACCATTAGAACAAGAGTCAGGCCAATAGGAGGGTGGTTGGGGTTACTTGCGACACTCCGGGGGAAGGTGGTACGCACCAAGGGAAGCATCACGTGGCTTACTTATACACGGGAGCTGGATCCCTCCGTGATCAAATAAACACGTCCTAAGCAGCTTACGTCAGACGCGCTGCGGCGTATGCCTGACGCGACGAATCCCTCTCTTGCGGTCGTTCGTATAGAACAAAAGGTTCCTAAACATTTGGTCAAGAAAAATGATTCTGGTGGTCCGAGTAAAAATTAAAAAACGTGAGTAAACTAAATATTTACTAAATTATTATTATTATTAGCACCGCGTCTTACTAACCGTTCGGGCTATACGCACTTACGCTAATGTGTAATGGTAGGGTGATTGTGAGATGAAATGGAGGACCTACAGTTTAACGTGGAATCCAAACCACGGTGGAGGCCTGGCATTCCCCACATTCACAAGATGTATTGTCAGAGGTGAAGGAAGGGTTTGGTAATCAGATAAATCTGTGCCGGGACCGAGGATTGAACCCCGGCCGCCAGCACAGAAGTCTGACACCTTACCCCTAGACCGCCAGGTCACCAATATTTAATAAATAATTATTGAAATTTTGATAGACCTTTCATTCTATATTTGTTTAGTGTACCGCAGATTTAAACGCCCCCCGGCATGATAACACTAACACTTAATTTAATAATCATTTGTCTAGTTAACACCGTTCTTTAGGTCCCGGGTTTGATCACCAGCACTTCCAAATTTTTCTGTGAAAAGGTAGGTCTAGAACGGGGTCAACTCAGCCACGTGGGGACAATTGAATAGCTACTCGAAAGGAAAAATAGTGACTTCAGTCTAGAAAACTGAGATCAAAGGCTGGGAGGTGCATTGTGCTGAGCAAATGGCGTATTCTATTCTCAGAAGCTTGCACTATCTTCGCCAACATGCGGCAGCTGCTTGGTCGGTATAGCTCGATTGCGGGCGGACGTAAAGGAGTTTTTTAGTAGTTGTTGTAATCACGGGAAATTAAAAAAAATTGCCTCGTAGGCCCAAGTTTCTATGCATGTCTTGAAATGGAGACCGACTAAGCCATAGTTTGCCTGTAAGAAATATGGTAAAACCCTGTCCGCCGGGTCAAAGTTAGCCGCACTACTCACGCGTCCAACCAACCAGAAGTAATAAGGAATAGAAGGTATATCATTATATGAGAGGCTATGCCTACATACTTCAAGAAACTGATATGTAACTAAACAATGCTAGGCTAGAGTAGAGAGAATAAAGTGGGTAGCTTAGTCCACGAGAAGGGAAGAAAGAATATGTAGCTCAAAGGTCCCCAAGATAACCCCTGTCCCCTTATCCGCCCCTTTCATCTACGGTTCCAAAGGATTCACGAAATGATAATTCTTGTATGCCTAAAGTTGTACCTTAAAGTACTCATTTTCTATGCTAACCAAGCTGTTGTGATTTAGTGTGGGAGCCTTTAGTTAGAGAATATCTGCAGATAAAACGTGTATTTAAAACATTGCATCAAACGTTGGCAGGCTATTCCTTGGGTGAAAATAGAATAATTCACATCATCAACCTAGGGGCCATCTTAAATATTAAGGGCGGTATACCCCCCTAAAGATAGAGCTATAAACGAATGTTGTGTGAAATATTATGAGAACTGCTTAGGGTATTACAACGAATATTTGTATACTACTTATTGAAACCTTGATAATTAATAAACTAAATGTGCTGTTACCGTTACCCACCTTCATCATGTAAAAAAGTGGGGGNTTGTAACACTTTTTTCTCAATAAAATATGTCAGAGTAAAAGTATTACCAATTTTGACTTAAGATTACAAAACACGGATTAAAAATTAACAAAAAAGGTGTCTTGGAGAAATCGTCTAACTTTCCCCGTTTCTGAGATAACCACACAAGTTTGAGCTCAGAGACAAGTGTAAATGCCTGCCAGGTAGGCAGCCAGTACAGCTGTGTTGCGTGCCCACTACGCTCTTCTCGCCTTAATCCGTTAGACTTCTTCACGTGGGGCTTTTTCAAAGCTTTGGTGTACGAGACAACCGTTGAATCCGAGGAAGACCTGTTAGCCAGGATAGGTGCTGCATGTAATAAAGTTCAAGAAACACCACGTGTTTTCGAAAGAGTACGCCAGTAATTGATACGCCACCTCAATTATTGCAATGACGTTAGGGGCCACCATTTTGAAAATTTGATATGAATCTGTTTTGAAGCTAGGAACTAAAACATGCAACAACTACAATTTGTATTTCTTAAATTAGCTTTCAGTATTCCAGTGAGTGTAATGAATAAAATCTCACCCAAGTGTGAATTGTGTAAGTATAACTCACTAATGTAATAAATAGCAACACATCGGAGCTTATGAATAAGGAAAAGTATCTGAGTTTCTCCATAATAACACACAAACAAGCCTTGTTTACCGAATGTACGTGATACATAGTCACACGTGTTGGTATGAATGATTAAACGAGTTCAGTACAAAACACTACAATTCTGGCTGCCTACCTGGCAGGCGTTTACAAAATTATGGAACTCCCCAATTTATTCCCTCCGAGTGCTAATATCATGCATCTATTTCCTATTTGGCTTTTTAAGAGCCATTTTTAACAATAGTAAGGCTTCTGTGTTCATTTACTTGGACATCGCATCTCGACACAGCGCTATATAATATAACCCCCGGTCTCTACCAGCTTATCGCTAGCTGTAATATAACATCTAAGAATAGCGCTATATAATATAACCCCCGGTCTCTACCAGCTTATCGCTAGCTGTAATATCACATCTAAGAAGAG
>CABFOW010001011.1:55787-104967 GCA_902141385.1 Timema californicum
CAGCCACAACAGATTTATCTGATTACCAAACCCTTCCTTCACCTCTGACAAGACATCTTGTGAATGTTAGGAATGCTAGGCCTCCACCGTGGTTCGGATTCCACGTTAAACTGTAGGTCCTTCATTTCATCTCACAATCACCCTACCATTACACATTAGCGTAAATGCGTATAACCCGAACGGATAGTAAGACGCGGTGCTAATAATAATAATAATAATAATAATAATAATAATAATAATAATAATAATTTAGTACATTACGTGGACTTACATGATGTTTTTCTCATTATAGTAAGCAAACTTCATTCTTAGATAAAATTGTTAGGAAAAGACTACCCCGTGTTGCACCAACTTGATGGAACTATAATGAAAGACTTGTACATACTGTTATCAACTATCGGGAAATCCTGATATAAATGTTTGAAACAATAATACAGTACCCTTAAAAATGGGATAGTGAAAATATTGCTGTAGATAAAAGGTTCGTCTACTTTCTGGAACATATTCAGAGCATGTATTTGCTAATTTTATTCAGCCAGATTTTTGACCAGAGTGAGCGTCTTTTCAAAATTTTGCAAACAAAACAGAATGACTTCGTTTTCCATAAAACTGAGGTTGAAGTAACTAAAAACAGCCTGCCAACTTTTATACTTGTATCTGATGACATTTATTCCAAAACAGATCCTAAATTGAAATTAATACAAGTTCATTGTGAAGTAATTGATAACATTGCCATGCAAATACAAACATTCTATGAGAAAATTAACAATCTAAAAAAAATTTGAATTGTTAAATTCACCAAAATTTAATGAATACAAACCATTATTTCCTAATGACCAAATAAATTATTTGATTGCAAATTATGGAAAATATTTTTGACACAAGCATATTGCGTTCCGAGCTCAAGGGAAGCAATGAAAAATAAAACTGTAGTGGCCATGGTTAAGTATATCAGTGAAAATAATCTAGATGAAGCATTACAGGAGTTTAAAAAACTGTATGAACGTATGGCAACGATCCCGGCTACAGCATCATCAGTTGAGAGATCATTTTCAACATTGAAAAGAGTAGAAACATATTCCAGAAATACTACGGGACAAAATATACTTTCTGGTTTGACATTCCTTTCAATTGAAAAGGATCTGCTTTTTGAATTGAAGCAAGGAGTGGACTTTCGTGAAAGAGTCATAGCAGAGTTCGAAAAAAGGAGAGGAGGGTGGACTTTATTTACAAACATTAGAAAAAAATAAGGTGAGTAAAATACCATTGATACAAGTATATAAAATTTAATTTAATATTTAAAAGTAATCAAATACACCAAATATGATGCAGGTTGCAATACAAGTGATTTTTTAAAATATAATTTTACATTACTTATCTATCATTTGACATAATTAATTAACATTTAAATATACATTTTACATTTAAATTTATGTATAATTAGTTTTAAAATATTCAGCTTTATGGGAGGTGGAACCGGGGTGGGAGCCACAGGGGGGGATTTTCCCTCACTTGTTAAAATAAAGGAGGGGGGCTATATATGTTCTCCCCCCTACCCCGCATCCTATATATATTCTAGTGTGTCTTATGTAAATCACGAAACAGAAGGACGCTGAAATCTACAATAATTATCATTTTAAAAACTTCCAAATAGCTTCTTGATGCATATATATGCAAGTACTACTGGGATACGAATGATGCAACCATCCACGTGTATATATAGAATTATGTAATAAAGATATATATACATATACACACGTGGCTGGTTACATCATTCGTAGCCTAGTAGTACTCATGTGACGTCACTCAAGGGACGCCCGAGTATTCCAACCGTAAATTCTTTCAGTGAAGAATTTTTCCTGGTCCCGATGAGATGAGGTGATGGTGACAGTGAATTAAAGCTGTGGAACCAGTACAAACTCTTAACCCAACCTAAGCGTAACTAACCTGACCCTGGTGACCATCAGGATAGTTCCCTTTACGGAACAATACCAATGGTATCAGCCGGGAATCAAATCCGGGACTCATATGTTGGTATAGCAGGTGTGCTGACCCCTATACCAGCGGGACGATTAACTTTAAATTGATATGACGGGAGAAAGTTTTGTTAGCCTGAACATTTAAATAACTTACATACATGTTCAATAGTCCTGTTTCAATTCCCTTTTCACCCGCTTCAATAGCCATTTGGTTCAAGGCCTTGGATTGAATCCCATTCGGTTCAGGGCCTCACTCTCGCAATAGACTAGACTTCCAAAAACGGGGAGATTGGGGATAGAATCCCATTCGGGTGTACTGAGGTTGATTTTTCCTAGGGGTTCAACTCTCCCTCCACAAAAATGCGCTGCACTTCTTATAAATGCAACCATTCTAATCCATAAAAAATGTGTGTATTTAGTAAATAGGCGTGTAACCCTAACAGGTAGTAAGACACAGTGCTTAAAAAATTCTCTTTTTATTACAAAATAGTTAGAACAATTTGGAAAGAGGGCAATGACCTCTAGACAAAATTTAAGATTTTTTTTTGCGGATGGTATTTTAGAAGTTGTGACGCCAGTTTCACTCCCTCTTTGGTGATATTATAAAGTAAAATTTATAGTTAGAATTGCGTTGAATAGCACTTTCATTAGTGGACAACAAATTATTTTGTAACTAGACAATTAACACTCTTTAATTGAATCGTGCTGATGGCAATACCAGGAGGTCAAGGTTAGAATCTTGACCGAATACACTGGGGGTGACTTTTCATGAGAAGGGTACGGGATATAAAGGAGGTAAGTCCAATTCTAGCTCAAATCAAGTTAGTGCTGCCATCTTTTAGACAATCATGATACCTTTCTAATGACTTTAGATTAAGGTTAAAAGTGGTCTCTGTCATAAGTAAGTTAATTTTAAAAAAAGTATTTGCTGAGTTCTTATGGAGTTAGAAATATGAAAGTTGTCCTGGAAAATATGTATAAAGTGACTTTCCCCCTTTTCACCTGTAAATCTACTCTTGATATGTGATTTAACACTTTTGTTTTTTCCATCCCCTTATCAGGTTAGTGAGGGTGCAGCTACCCTCATAATCCATAACCCTTAGCTTACATTTTTAATAGCCTTAGTGTTGAAATTGGTCAGATATATTCATTAATTGTATAAACTATCCAACTAAATGATCATTTATTGACCTCTTGAAAGAATCAATAATTGATTTGTAGAATTTTTTTCAAAATAATTCTTAAAAATACATTAAAATTGTAAATATCATCATGTGCAAGTGTATAAATTACCAGAGAACCCATATTATCCGGACTAATGAGCTAGGTTATTTCATATAATTTAAATTCCGGATAATTGATATTATTGAAGAAGAAAAAGAAAATTTAATACTAAAGACTTTATTGATAATATGAGCATGATTTAGTAACAGGATTTATTATGATTGTGAAAGAATTCAAAACCTTTTAGGGCTCCAAACTTTCTTTTCGCGTTGACTCTATTGTGAGACCCTTTTTTCCATTAATATTTTCAGCTAAATATCCTGTAAATTTACCCTCGGTCATGTAGGAATTCATATCTCTTCTCAGATCTTTCTTAGTCCGAAATTATTTTACCTCAATAATTATTACAAGGTGAGCCCTATAAGCTCTTGTATTCATTGTTCCAGTTCTAGGATTTGTCAAATTTGACTTCACAAAAGAAAAGCCAAACTCAGAGAGTTATTTAAGGTACTCCTTGATTATAAATTTACCCAATACATGTTCTACCTCTGATATTTAGATATGCATTATTCTGATTATTGTTTTTATTTTTTGTGTTTGAAATTATATCAATGCGTATTGATTTTAGCTAGTACACTTTATGAAGGTAGTTATAAATATTATAATATTTCTTATCTTTTAGTAATTATTTATTTGTTTGTCTCATTAGACACAGTATGATTGTTTATTATTTTTTATTGCGTATTAATGGTCACGTGTCAGATTCTTGAATAATTAATTTTCAGTGCCGGATTGTTAGGTTTTGTGATTGTTGGTCAGCAATGTAATAGAATATTGTAAAGTAAATTGAAATTGAAATGATGAAAAAGAAAAGATAAGGAACTTGAGGGCTGTGTAGAGTGGGAATATTTAGAGATAAAAAGAGTATAAGTTTGTTTATTTTCTGCAACTAAATATAGCGGAGGCCGATGGAAGAATGTGTAATAGAATTAGTCGGATAGAAGTCTAGAGAGGAAGTCAGAGGATCAGGATATAATGAGAGGTTTCCCTCAAGTACGCAGCCCTAGTTAAAGAGGATACCCCCATTCAGAACAAATTATTAAGACCAAAGTAAGAGAGTACAAGCATCTCCCTGAGGGGAGCAGACACATACATTTTATATAGAAGCAGACAGGCATGTTTAGGGGAGCGGGCAAACTTGATTAAAAGGGGAGCAGATATATTTAGGGGAGTAGGGAAAACATAGTTAAAGGGGGAGCGGACATTAAGTTTATAAGGGGGACGGCAGACACAACTTTCATTGAAGGGGGGGGGGGAAGCAGAAACGTTTATAGAGGGCAGACATCATGTTTATAGAAGTGGAACAGACACGTTTAGAGGGAAGATTTTTTTCTCAATACATTACATGAAAAATAAATGTATGATATTGCTTGGACGTAGGTTTTCATAAAATTATTAATGAATCATTGTAATCAAAACTATATAAAACGTAAGCGGTCTGACTCATTCATACAGGCATCCAAAATATTGTGGATCGGCTGAAGCCAGCTATTTTCTTGGCTTGTGTCGTCACAAATTATACAGGATGTACTTGACTATATTTTATTTACATTGCTTAAGGTGGGATGAGAACGTGAGCTAAGTCCAGTATTTTTGCAGTATTTTTTTACAAAATAAATAAAAAATTTGCTTCAGTAGATACGTTTAATTTGAATTTCTACCCATATTAATATGAACAGTTCTTTAATATCTATAAGGGATATCATGGAATTTGAGCAAAATTTTTTTTGTCTTCATTTAAAGTCATAGTCAAATTCTCTGACGTCAATGATACATATTCAAGAACTGTTGAGATTAGGGGTCAGCCATAAGCACGTAGCGCTGTTGAGAAGTAGGTGAGGAGAGGGGGAACTCTGATGTTTACATGGTGTTACATGGGTGTGTTACGTAACACTTATTTTTAATTCGCTTAATTTTAATGTTAAAAAAAAATTATATTCAGGATTTAAAATATATTCTGAATAGTATTTAATATAAGTTCCTATTTTAGTGTCACAAAAGCTCTGCCCTATGAAATAATAACATTCACTTTTGATGTGAAAAGTTAGGTAACACGGGTTGGAGCAGGGCAGGATAAATGTCTGCTTGGTACATGTAAGGAGGGAGGGACCAAAAAAGTAAGAAAAAAGTGTTATGTGAGTTATGAATGAACCCTTTCTATGTGTTGAAAATTAAACTAAACACGTGAACCGAAGCCATATTTTATTTATTTTGGCCCAAAAATATTTATTGTGTAACTTTAAAAATATTGTCCTTAAGTCGAATGTGTAGGGGACGCGAGAAAAGGCAAGTATTTTTACAGTTTTTATAACAACACTTTTTATTTTGCCAAAATAAACAAAATATATCTCCAGTAAAAATATAATTTTTCTTCACATGATGATATCAACAGTTGTTGAATATCTGTCTCGGGTGTCCTAAAATTTAATGTCAAACTTTTTTATTCATTTGAAAAGTTTGTCATCGAATGCCGTTATGCTAATGAAAGATATTCAACAAATGTTGATATCATCATGTGAAGAAAATTAAGCTAGGTTTATATTGGAGCAACCCGCCTCGGAGGCGTAGTTGGCTAACGCGCTAGTCGTGTTGAGCTCGACCGCCGAGAACGGGGAGATCAAGGTTCTAATCTCGGTCGGGTGAACTGGGGGTGGTTTTTCCTAAATGGTTTTCCACTCTCCCTCTACGCAAATGCGGGTTCACTTCCTCATAATTCAACCTTACCTTCCCAATTTCCAATCAATTAGAGTAATTAGTACTTAACGCGTATAACCCGAATGGGTAGTAAGATGCGGTGCTAAATAATAATAATAATAATAATAAATATATTAGAGCAATATTTGATTTATTTTGGCAAATAAATAATTCTATAAAAACTCTAAAATCACTTATTTTTTTCTTGCGTTGCCTTCCATCCCACCTTAATATATGATTGATCACTTTGTTCACCCTTCTTGCCCCCCCCCCCCTTNGATTTATTCATTTTTTCCCCCTTTTTTCCCCCCCCCCCCCTTCTCTCCAGATGTTGAGTATTAGTTACTTGTCTGACTCAATGGGTCATTTTACTATGAATTAGAATTTTTCGATTATCGTTAACTTATATTAAATATTTCTTTCTGGGAGAATAACCGCTAAACATATTTGTAGAAGGAAAATGTAACATGGCACGGGCATCCATCTGCTCTTTCTTTGAATAGATGATTATATTTTTCGTTTATTAAATTAAGGTCTTCACAATTGCGATACTCCTGAAAGCTAATTTATCATCATCATCATCATCATCGTCTTCGTCTTCGTCGTCAACTGCTTCTCCGCCCACATACTCGGGTTGGTTTGTTTTTCTTACGAGGTTATAAAAAGTTTGTAATCTATTGAAAGTAGAAGAGAAGTTTTAAGGAGGAAGCGATGTCGATTTAAAGAGCTAACAGAAAACAAGACTCCAACAACTTTCCTCGTACACAAGTCAAGTGACCCCCCAAGGGTTAGTTTCGAGGGGACACTCTTTATTTAGGTACTGGAAGATTTTATTTGTTTTGGAATTCTTTTCCGTGTGGGTCAACAAGTATATCTAATATACAGTTGTATAGTAGCAAATACTTTCATAAGTAGTCTACTGTTTTAACAATGACGTGACTAGGATTGTATATCGGGGAAGGGGGGTCTAAAGGAATGATCCTCCTTCCCTACTTCTATGAGCCTGATCGTAACCGCCCCCACACGCCCGTACAACCAGTGCAAGTACAGATTGAAATTGTGCTGGATTGCGACTTTCTTAACTCAAACAAGCAAATCATTGTATTGATATAGTATAGAATATATATATAATTAATATTTTCAAGCCGAGATAGCGTAAAAAATTGCGAAAAATATTATTTATTCAAATCAAACACAAAAAGAACATAAATAAACATTCAAAATTAAATAAGAACAAGCTTAAGTAACTGTTTAGGTTTAATCTAGCACCTGTGAACCGAGACCTCGATGTGTGTGTGTGTGTGTGTGTGTGTGTGTGTGTGTGTGTGTGTGTGTGTGTGTGTGTGTGTGTGTGTGTGTGTGTGTGTGTGTGTGAGAGAGAGAGGGGGGTCTGGACCCCTTCCCTGGCTACGTCACTATGATTTAGAAAGTTTGGAGAAAAGTGCTCTCCTTGGGATCCGAGTCATGGGTTCAAACCCAGCTGAGGTCAACAAATTTTTTCTGGGCTATACAAATTCGTAGCACAACTTCCTTCGGAGGGGAAGTATATAACTATACTATTAATATACTGTACTACCGGTACTCTTTTCCACTAATCTTCTTTCTTAAAAACTTCCGCCGAAGCTTGTAAATCCTCACGCTTTTCTAATATATTCAAAGATTTTGTTTTACCCTTTTTTTAAACGGCAGATGTTGTATCACATCCAGTGATATAAGAATAAAATATTATCTTTACTCGTTTCGCACTTGCCGAAACTTCGTGAAGAATATGTTTTCCTCTCGACTTTCCCTTTACCTGGTTTCAGAAAGATAACTTCTCTATCTGCAGGCGTGCGCGCTATTAGAATAACTAAGATCTACATCTTCTCCAGCAACAACTGTCATATTTCTGCATGACTGCTTGAGTGATGTTTCAAAAATCAAAATGTCAGCATCATCTTGAGCTTGTTTAACAATGAAATTAACAGTTTCCAACTTTTCTGACAGCATCAAAATCAATCTGATTTTGTTGTGTGTGTTGGAAAGGAATTTTTTTTAACTCATCGTAGCATTCATAGTTTCATTGAAGAGAACCTTGGTTGCTACAGGAAGTTTGGAGGATCAACGAAGTTGTTCCATACCTTTTAGTTTCTTGTTGTTGTATTATATCCATCAAATACAACTATTACATTTGAACCAAAATGTATCTGCACAGAATTAATATACGTTGCAAAAATTTGATCAAAAGTATCATCTTGATGCCATAAAACACGATGCAACAGAAATTCTCCATCGATGACATGCGTAATATTTGCAGTACAAAGTTCAACTACTCTTGGTTTAAAACTATCAAAACCAAGATGACTTTTTAGTTTTGCGCATTGCCATTTCATCAAAAAGCGCCAAAGGATATGGAGCCAATTCATACTGTGAGTAGTCATGGAGTTCATCAGATTTTTTAGTGATACAAACTCTTTGAAACAGCAACAGAGGATTGATGAAGAGTGTAGTTTCATTAATAAGGGGTTAAAGAACAAGCTTACATGCTGATTCGGGAGGAGGGTAGGAAGATCAAAAGAACCGATATTTGGTTAATTGACCTGCCTTGGTGGTACGGTCTTTGGGTACGCGTAGAGTGGAGGCAGGTAGTCAGATTCCGACAACCAGCGCCGACTGGCGCGAGAAATAATCCCTTGTTTTGAAATGGGAGTGCGTAAAGTGACCGCAGGCACCGGTAAGCTGGTTCACACCGTCTGACTCTGACAGTTTACCGGAATGAAATGTTCATTCTGGTTAACGAAACCAGCGTGATCTGACGTTTGTTAAATTCATTTGTGTGTTTTTATATTTATTTTTTATCTTCCTTTTATTCGTTTTATATCACTAAACTATTATTGGATTATTATTTTATTGTAATTTGTGAAAGTGATGGATGCGGACACGCTTATATCAAAGGAAAAAGGCGATGGTATTCAACCTACGTTCCTCTTAACGTATTAATTTCATGGACACCATTTCTTTCTCGTTCCAATTTTATGGTAACATTCTCTGAAGCAATGAGCAAACACATTGCTTCTTCACTGCTCATTTCCATGATTGTGACTGAATGATTATCTAAACAGTACAGTTTCGGCACCGAATATCTGCCTCTACTATGCGGCCCTCCCCTGCACCGACAACCTGCGCCAGTCGGCACCAGTTTTCGGAATCTGACTACCTGCCGCCACTCTACGCGTACACCTTACACGCTACACCCGTGTTGGACTAGACTGCCAAGGACGGGGAGGTTGGCGTTAGATCTCGTTTGGGTGCAATGAGTAAGGTTTTTACTAAATTGTTTCTCGCCTCTCTTTCTACTAAAATTTGGGTGCACGTCCTCTAAAGTATTAACCTATTAGACGCGGTACTAAAAAAAAAAAAGTAAAATGCACAGATACTAGTAAAATTACTCAGTACTTTATGTTGAGTGATTTATATATAAACTGTATTATATAAGAGTATTCTAACTAGAAGGATATACGCCTTGAATTTAAGTTTAACGACATTTTTCCAAAACGGTTGCATGTGCGAAAAATAAGTGTATAACTTTTTTGTAGTAAATTTTCTTATATACATATTTGAATAGAGACCTTTTAGTCACAGGACTAATAGATAAGGAGATATTAACTTAAAGTTCATTTTTGACACTTATTATGGGCTGAGAAAAAAATTATGTACAATGAATTGATGGAGACTTTCGATATACTATTAAACGAAAATACATAACAAAATTCAGCTAGCTCGGATTTAATCCCTAACTTCAATTATCTTTTGACTATAGTGACTGGACTAAATACCTAACCGGCCCCGTTTTATAGTGGTCAGCGCTCCTGGCTACCAAACTAAAGGTACTGCGTTCAATTCTTGGTTGATGCCATAAGTATTTTCCCCAAAAGAGGAATCATTCAAACTGTCACAAGGGTCTGGTTGATTAGGTTTAACCGTTCGTAAAGTCTGAAAGTTGGTTAAACTTGGGGTTTCGTTTTACAAAACTACTCTGATGTGCTCGTTAAGTTACTGACGGGTGCCTTCCATTTGTTCTTAACGATAAGCTTCTCGGATTACTAGAGTTGTTCCAAAGTATTTTATTGGCTTAATTTGAACCAATAGATTGTAAGTTAGCTATTACAACGTCCGTAGATTCATGGAGTTGTTAAGAAAACAAATTAAAGTAGACTTCCTATGCTTATGTTGTTGTTTATATGACATTTTATTAATTATCGTGCTTTTTTCTACCAAGAAAGTGGTATAATCTGTATATTTTAACGCAACTTTTTAAGCTTCAAAATCATTACATATCTAAACAGTAGAGTCAAAGCCAATTTATAAATATATAAACGAAATTTATTTAAGAAAATTAAAACTTGAAATAAATTAAACAAATTAAAAAATCTCAGGGGCTCTTGAAGGAGAGCCTGTATAAATTAAACATGCAATTTAAAATTCAAATAAATAAAACCTAAATTAGCCACGGTAATGTAACGGAAAGAGTAAAGTGAAGGAAAAACACGTCCCATATTGGCCATTCAGGTCTACAAATAATAACTAACAAGACGATGAAAACTTAGATACAGTTGTCATATTATAACTATTTTCAACAATAAATGACCCCTCGGATTCACGAGGTAAAACCAGTGAAAAGCAATATGTCTATTGAATAGTAAGGAAGAGCCTGGAAGTTTTAAAAATAACTACCAAAAAAACCTGCCAAGGATTACAAACCCGTAGCCCCACGGTGACTTCGGGATAGGGTTTACAACCTTCAAAACTACCCTATCAAAAATTTGCCGAAAAGAACATTGGAATCTCAGCTATTGAATGAATTAAAAATCCCTGAAAAAGAAAAACAACTTCATCTCGGAGGAAAACTGGCAATAATTTCTTTGAAAAGTCAATTTAGTATAAATAAAAAATAGGACGTGACTGAAATCGAACCCAGCTGAATTGCGTGAAAAATTCATGGCTTATCAAATACGTTAAATGGACACTTGTCGCATTGAAATTTGTAATTATAATCTAGCAAAACCATGAATATTCACTAGTAAAACACCTGTTTAAATACAGGTGTACCAAATTAAAATCATCTATTGTTTTCAAAATATAAAAATGTAACCTCACTCAAATAATAATAATTGCCATGAAACAATATGGCGGGATTTTTTTTAAAGTTAATGTGAACATTAAATATGCTAACCGGAAGGTAAGCCTCGCGTTAACTTAACGAACTCTTTACGAAGATGCTAGAAAAATCAAAAGTAGTGGTCGCTAACGAATAGAATAGCGTGACATTGTAAAGAATGGGTCTAAGAGTGTCTACTAATTCCACACCCTCATACTCACTATCATCATCCCCTCATCTCATCGCGATATGGAAAGAGCCTCCAAGGAAAGAATGCACGATTAGTGAATTCGGACGTCCCCTGGGTAACGGTACGTATGTCCCGGCTAATTTTCCCACAAACTGGGCTACGAGAGATGTCGCCCAGATACGTAGAGGTAAATAAATCAATACCTTAAAAAAAACTAGTTGATCTTTGCAGTATTAGCTGAAAGTTTTCATGTTTAAGGTCATTCAACAGTTAGAACGTTAATGTGCCATTTAAAAAATATAAATAGTTAGACTTCATAAATATTGTGTTCAATGTTTTCAAATAATTACAGTTCCCGAGTTAAAAGGGGTCAAACTTGTTATTCTCTCCTTTTCACGTATCAAAATTGGTAACGTAACTAATGTGTGGGCTGAAATTTAGTATAACTAGACATTCATATGAGGTGTACATAGTGAAATATGTATATGTTAAATCGATATCATTTTTAATGCATTTAAGAAGTTTAAACGTGGAAAAATTATATAATTTTTAATTATATATAAATCTGCTCTTTTTATACCATAATAGTTTGATTTTATCTCATTTATTAGTACACAAAGTCGCTAATTATAAATCATCGATTATTTTTTTACCAAACTTTACTCGTTAATTTTAATAATAATGTGTCCGAATAGATCATTTCAAATATAAATTTGAAATGTCTTGTTTTGACTGTACCGATAGTAAGGCGGATATTCACTCGTGTCCGTTCGGTTCGATCTATTCGTGCGCGGTGTGATTCGGCTAATTAATACCTGTAGATTAACACGTTCGCCGTAGACAAGCGCAGAACGGAAACGTGCTCACGTGACGCGCTCTAAGCCAATCAATCTCAAGATTTCCGCTCAATCGGCGCGAGCTGTTCTGCTGAAGTTCCACTATTCTCTACTTTGTCCGCTCTGCTCGAGATGTTAGGCACAGGAGAACCAATCAAATCTCAGAACCAACCATCTTAAATTAGAGCGTGTGCTCTCTACAGCCAGAAGCTAGTAGATAACTTCGCTTGCCGTTGTGAGATTTGAACTAACCCGTTAATGTAAAACGTGTTTATTGATTTATTGGATTGTGTTAGACACAGTGTTATAATTTGAAAACATCCATCGGGAGAATGATCTGAAATATATGTTTATCCACTAGAAAATAAATAATGTTGATAATCAGCTGTTTTAAAGCGTTGCAATGCATCATGGGTCAACTTAAAGTGTGTGAATTACTGCGCAGATTCTGCTATTTTTCGGCGAGCGTGTGAATCAAGCTTACCTGTTCGCAAGTACGCGCCGCGCCGAACGCTTTCAAACGACTGTCCGTTTTTTGGGAATGCTCAAAGGAAATATATATATATGAAGTAAGCCAGGTCTATGGAACAACATGGACTTCATTATAGTAAAGTAAATAAACACGAAGCGTGGGTTTATGTCAAATGTCCTTAAATAATTAATTCGAAGCTTTTTATTAATTACATTTCCCCCCCTACCCCCNCCCCCCGTTTCCCTTTTTGCGCAGTTCACTGGTGAAGATAGGGGAAGGGTGAAGTTGGAAATGTGAGGGATGCCATCACCGTTGGGTCCAAGACCAGGCATAGATAGGTTGAACCCTGACCTGACGTTTTCTACAGGGGTGAAATTTAGAGTAGTAACCTTTTAAGCAAATGAATCCAAGTTATATGGACATTTTATTTCACCCCAGAGCTTTAGATTTATCGAGTGCGCCATTTTCCACCATTCCATGACTTTACTGAGATATATATTATGTACATACAAACACCACTAATATACTACTATAGTAAAACATTGTCAACACCAAAAAAATGTGTATTTTATAAAAGGTTCCCCCTACCGAAAATTCCTAAGGAACTATCGATGCCACGTTAATGACGTCACGTTTTCTCCGAAGCGCCCGATGGTGAGCCGACTCGCCGACATGTTGTTTTTACGTGCTTGTTAAACATCAAAAGGATACGTAGATTTAATGGTGTTTTTTTTAGCTTCACGTTGTTTAAATATGCCCTGTAGTACTTCAAACTGTTTGTAGAAATATGCCACAGGCTATAAAACGTAAATAGCCATTTATCCACTGCATCGCCCTCCCTACTCCACCCACAAAAATGTTCTACAATGGTTTATGGGACATTGTGGGGTGCTACGTACAATACATACATTAATACAATGTTTAAGGGTAAATTCGCAGTCACCCATATCGGTGGACAGGTGGAGTAAATGGAAGGCACGTCTAATCTCATCTGCAGGTAACGGGGAGATCAGAATTTGAATTCCGCCCGAATATACCAAGGATTTTTTCCCACCTAAATAGTTTTCCATTATCCCTCCACGCAAATGCAAGTACATTTCCTCAAAATATTACCTCACTCACCCCTACCAAATTATCGTAATAAAAATGTGTTCATTTCACCTCTTAAGTCAGTCGGTAGCTTGTCTTCCTTTGAGTTAAGAGTCCCGGGTTTTATTCCCGGCATGGCTGAAAAAAAGGTATTATTGGTGAAATGTAAGTTTCCCACGCTCGCCGTGGTGAATTATTAATGGTTGGGGGACTGGATGTTGTGCCTGTACTCGAGATACTCGTCATTGTATGCCCTGAGATATAATTTTACAAATGTGATGAATAATTTAACTTTATTTTCAACTCTACTGACCTAAAACAAAGAGGAAATTTTTTAGTCCAAAATTATTTAAACAAAAATTTGAAAGGTTTGAAAATGTATTCATTTTTCGTAATTCTCTCAAATATGCTACAGTCAATGGAGGATAGTACTTATTACATCACAAAATGTTGTTGCTGTGTCTGTCGAAATCCTCTCGGTTGCTAAACAATGTTTTAGATAGTATGTAGGTATGAATCAACAATTATTTAGTTTATTTAACGAAATTGCAAAAAACATGGTATTTGGTGAATAGAACTAAAATTACAAGATATAATTAAGAGTAAAGTCAAACAAATAAACGGTGAGTTATGCAAATATCAGAGGATTAAACATGCAGAACATCGTCTTGAAACTAAAATTGTCAATGCTACCTTTCACAAAGTTTTAATGGAACGTTTTGAAAGTTTAACTTTATTTGATTTCATCCAGGACTACAAACAGAAACTGCTGAGGAACTAAACGAGGCTGCAGAATCTCCATAAGTTAGTATAGTCTTCCTTCACTGTTCAACTATCAACTATCATCCAAGGCAAGCTAGAGACCGCAAGTAACTCCAATGTCTTCAATAAGAGAAATACCATAGCTAAATTGTTCCCTTTTTTTCATTTATTTGAGGTAGTTAACGTGTACTTTTTGAACAGACTGAGTATTTCTATGAGCAAGAACAAAAGAGCCTACCAATTTTGCTGGGAGAGGTATTTTAATATACTTTCCAAGGTTATTTTACATGTCACAATCAACATGGGACAAACGGCTTTACTTTCCCTTGGAAGAAAGTTTTGATACGGATTTTGTTCGTTCAAACTAAATTGTTAATTATTCTAAGTGACTATCTGCCATATTTCTGCTTTCCCTGATATTGATACTTAATTTTAATGACCTGCTTCGGTGGTCACGAGGTCTGAGGGGTCACCCTTACAATAGGCTACACTGCCGATGTCAAGGAGACCCTAGTTCGGATCATTATTGGATGTACATAGGGTGGTTTTCCCTGAATGGTTTTACATTTGGCCTTTACGCAAATGTTGGTACATTTTCTCTAAATTCAACCTTAATGATCCCTAACTTACTAGCGTGATTAGTAAATATGCGTATAACATGAACAGGTCGTAAGACGCGGTGCTAAGAATAAATGATCAATTTTGTAAAACTCTGTCAGTAAGTGTGGAAACATCAGGACGGCCATTCTAAAAATTAATAAAGAACTATTTATGAGGTACAGTAACAAAAGACAGGTTGTCGGGACTTGATATTTTCTCAATTAAAAACGAGCGAACGCGTGAAATAAATATCAAGAATATTGTAAAAAAAAATTGCTGAAATTCAATCCAGAAAATTTAAAAAAATCTATAGTTAACCTTTTTTTTAAAGTTAAGAAACCTAGTTTCTAATAATATTATAAAAGACCCAAATATTTAATTTCGATGTTTGTCTTTAAATTATGACCGTTGACTACTTCTCTTGTTACACTATGAGGTGATTACATATTAAAACAAAAGGCTTTATAATTGGTAGCATTTTTCTAACGATAGATGTGCTGTGATTGAACCAAATACAAAACAAGTACTTTGGAATTACGAGTTTGGAATATTAATTTTTAGAAGTCGTATCTTATAAAAATAAATACAAATATAAAATTATCAATCAATCTTTTTTTTTTTTGCCAGGGCATATTTAACAAAGCTGAGAGATATTTAAAGATACAGTATATATTTTTTAACATTATTTTATATATTTATTAAAAACATATAAAATACACATATTAAAGTTCTCGTGTGTTCTTAATTAATTTTTTAAGCCACATTGTCACATAAACTTATAATTAAGTTTTTTGTAAGTTCACTTTTGGTAAAAATTATTTTCATTAAGGAAACATTAACAAACGTTGCACCAGGACCCCCGTTGGCGATGTTATGTTACGCCACTGTATTTTAAGCCTACAAGCGTTGGTTTTTTGGTATGGACACATTTCTGACATCTTTACTTTCTCTCAACCCCTCAGAGAATTTTCATAAGATTACCCCGAGAAATGTTTGGAATTAGATATCTAACACTAAAATCAAGGGTAATTTACAGAAGGGCAAAATAGATTTTAAAAAAATCGAGTTTAACAAAATCCACTCACACGATTCTAATTACATTTTGTATCCATGCATCGTTAAAAAACTAAATGACTACTCTCATTTTCACATGAAAATTATTCTGAAGATTATTAAATTTTGGTCATATCCGCAACTATTTGAGATAAGAAATATTATTATTATTATTAGCACTGCGTCTTACTACCCATTCGGGTTATACGCACTTACGCTAATGTGAAATGGTAGGGTGATTGTGAGATGAAATGGAGGACCTACAGTTTAACGTGGAATCCGAACCACGGTGGAGGCCTGGCATTCCCCTCATTCACAAGATGTCTTGTCAGAGGGGAAGGAAGGGTTTGATAATCAGATAAATCTGTGCCGGGACCGAGGATTGAACCCCGGCCGCCAGCACAGAAGTCTGACACCTTACCCGATAAGAAATAACTTATTGTAAAGTTCTAGTACTATTAAAAATATACATATTTTATTTGAAATATATGTTTAAAAAAACCATATTTCTGAGCTATAAGCAAATATATATTATACATATAGAGTGTATTGAAAAATGAAATTGGTTGTTATGCTCTTTGGTGGACAGAGAGAGAGAGAGAGAGAGATGTTCCTCTTTTCTCAATGTTCTGTGACAGTATTTATTATTTCATTTATATTTTTGGTGGAATGTTTCTGCGATAATATATATTGTTTTGTTTCAAGAAATCTATGAGTTTTAGCCGATATAAAATCATACACAAATCGTGGTTTTTAAAGTGATGTTAACAAATAAATATTGTACAGATGAACCACTGCGCAAAAAGCAGAAAAGATGGAAGTTATCTAATAAATTCGGGTTTTAGTTGGAAGATACTATTTTTGCTGACATCTTGGACCTCTAAACATTTAAATTTAGTGTTCAAAATTAAAAATAGTCCCAGCTTTTCTTTTTTTCTTCAGAAAAGGGCGTAGCAAGATATTAAAATTTTATATAGATGCGTGCAGTGCTGACGTGTAGTAAGATGCAGTGGGTAAAAAATGAACTAAGACAGTTGCGGCGCGAACAAATCACTCAAGTTTGAAACATCCCGACCATAAAAAGCGCGGTTCTTCCAAGCACGTCATAGCATACATCAAACTAATTCATTTCGTGACCTTGTATTATTTCTCAAAGTTGAGGGTGGCTTTGTTAGACGTGAAATTATTGCTCAATGCCATCTACAAAGGAGAAGGGGGAGAGGGATGGGAAGAAGAACTCTTAAAGAAAGAAACGTCTGAGCAATAAAAAAACACGGAAAAGAAAAGGAGATTGATAAACTTCTTAGATCTAAAGCTTAAAGAACTACAACCAAAGTATTAAAACTCGAAGACGTTAAAAGTTGTTCAACTTAGTTATAAAGAACTCACTGGTTTTTTATTCTTCCGTTTGAAATCGTAATTTTTGTGAGAACTTCCTCGAAATACTTTTTTCTTAAAACTGCCTTTTTTTTATCTAATCGATTTTTCACTAACCTGTCAATTATTAGTTAAATCAATGAGTAGATATCATGGTAAAAATTATTTATTTGTTTCTAATCTGGCGGATCAGCGGGCACGCAGACCTAATGTCAGTCTCAACTAGTGTGGTTTGACAGTTACGGTGAGGTTGGGGATGAAATACCGGGCCAGTCTACTAAGGGTAGTTAATAGTGTTACTGGCTAACGCGCTTGTCGTGTTGAGCTCGACCGCTGAGGACGGGGAGATCGAGATTCGAATCTCGGTCGGGTGAACTGGGGGTGGTTTTTCCTAAATGGTTTTCCACTTTCTCTCCACCCAAATGCGGGTTCACTTCCTCTAATTCAACCTTCCCAATTCCTAATCCATTAGAGTAATTAGTATTTAAATCATATAACCCGAACGGGTAGTAAGACGTGGTGCTAATTATTATTATTATTATTATTATTATTATTATTATTATTATTAGTTTTACATTAGGTCATAAATTAACTATCCGAGGTTAGGTTGTTGTTTTTTCCAGTAATTATGCTGTGCTTAGTTACGTGCGAGTACCATAATAGTTCGAAACAAATGAATAACACGATTATATTATAACATCTGCTACGGTGGCTGTACGGTCTAAGGTGTCACTCTCGCAATATACTCGATTGTTGGTGACGGGAAGATCGGGGTCCGAATTGCGGATGGTTTACCCTAAATGGTTTTATACTCTCCCTTAACGCAAATACGGATGCACTTCCTCTAATTTCAACCTTCCTCATCCCTAGCACATTAGAGTAATTAGTGGATGTGTGTATAGCCTGAGCAGGTAGTGATATGCGGTGCTAAATGAATATATATACATATGATAAGTGAATCAATTATTCAATGAAAGTGACCTGGCGGTCTAGGGGTAAGGTGTCGGACTTTTGTGCTGGGTTCAATCCTCGGTCCCGGCACTGATTTATCTGATTGCCAAAACCTTCCTTCCTTTACCTGAAAATACGTGTATTAATATCAACTTGTGAATGTGTGGAATGCCAGGTCTCCACCGTGGTTCGGATCCCACGTTAAACTGTAGGTCCTCCATTTCATCTCACAATCACCCTACCATTACACATTAGCGTAAGTGCGTACAACCCGAACGGGTAGTAAGACGCGGTGCTAATAATTATTATTTAAGGTATATTATAAAAAGTTACCTTATTCATTTATCCATTGCTCCAAAGGTGGGTTTTCATTTTCTGAATAAAACCATCCACTGTTTCTTTGCGGTAGGCCTACTAAGTGTGTCCCATTCGAGCCACGCAACTTTACCCAGAGTTTGGAACGAAAGTAATATTAAAATGAACACCTTTGTTTGTATATGTAGTAGTAAAAGCCCCTGGCTACAGATCCAGAGGTCCCGGGTTATATCCTCGCTGCTTCCAGATTTCCTGTGTAGCCATGGGTCCGGATCTAATCAGCCTCGTGAGAGCAATTTATCAGCTACTTGAATAAATAATTAGCAGCTCATGAGATAGAAAACTGAGATTAACACCTGGAAGGCTCGTTGTGCTGACCATATGACACCCTGTCTCAGCAAATTTTGGTACGATCTTCGCTAACATGTGGCAGGGGCACGGTTGGTATAGCTCACTTGCGGGCTGACGCCATGGAGGTTTTTTTTCTTTTGATATAAAGACGTTAGAAAACTTTTTTGTAACTGTAAAAATGTATCTTTTTGTAAAGATACTAGGTTTGTTAAACTTACCTCCGGCCTTTACGACTCCCTCACTAGTAATCGATATAACCTTCACCCAAGTCAACCCTGGTCCGTAAAGTTGGCAGTATCAATAACGACACAACTTATGAGACGTATGCCAATATTTAGGGCTGAATTTTTGCCACAAGAATATCCTATTCTCGTAATTTGTTCCGCTATAATTTTCGTAGAAGCACCCAAAAACACTTTGGGTGCTGTTACAAACTAACTTACTGCGGCACTGCCAGGTTTGCAATGCCGGTTACTTGTGTACTTAAAAGACGGTCTCGTGTTTTAGTTTCGGTTTTTTTTTTACTGGTTTTTAAAAGGGAGTTATAAAATATTCTCAATAAATGCGGTTTGTTCAAAGGAAATCTCCCCATAGTGTACGCGTTTCGTTCCTGCATCATGTAAGGCAGGAAAGACTACAGTTCAATTTTCATAAGGCGAGTCTTTTCTCACTGACAGAAAAAGTTACTAGGTATATTTTCATGTATTCATACGTTGAATCATGGGATTGTCAGCTTCCATTTATTTATATATATATATATATATTATAAATATATATAAACTAGCACTAATAAAATAATAAAATGTTGTCAATTTTGTATGTAAAAAAATGCTTAAAGGTTCTTTTTATGAAAATTGGACTCGTCATTTTACACTGATATGGGTAAAGGATCTAATACGAAGCTACCTAGATTTTCTTTCGAATGGATATTTGAAACAACTTTTAGAGGATATACACCTTAGCTCAGTCTGTGGCATGTCTCTCTACTGATATATAGGTCCAGAGTTTGATTCCCGGTATGGTCGAAAAAATTATCATTGGTGAAATGTGGGTTTACCCTTTCACAGTGATGAATTAACGGCTGGTGCTGGATGTTTTGTCTGTTCTGAATTTAAGATAGTTTATAAGTCGTGTGCTGATGTAACCAGTTAGTTCAGAAAGTTGGATACGCGTTAAATATCTCAAATATATGAGAGCGAAAAACTTTAGCATTCTTATATTTTCTTAGTGTTATTTTATAATTATTCTAACAAATGTAACAGCTACAGATCACATGATTTGACAAATGAATACGTGAAAGTAGATTTAGTAGCTCTTCTAGATGTCAGATAAGGTTCTTCCTATAAAAATTGGTGTATGTCATATAATGTATTTGTTTTTACGTCAGTTACTGTTTCCATCTGGTGGTCTGGATTAGTTTTTTATTTAAATCATATATTTTCCAATGCTGGCTTGCTAGGCCTTTTGTAGCTTCATATGCCTTATAATCTAACATAAGATTAAGATAGTCACAACACCCAGTCCCCAGCCATTAATTTATCATTATGAAAGGGGTAAAACCCACATTTCACCACTGATACATATTTCGGCCATACCAGTGAATCGAACCCGGGACCCTTAGCTGAGTAGGCAGACACGGTACCGACTTAGCTAAGGTGTTGGATGTAATGTATTTGTAATGTATAAATCAATCGTGATGGATGAATAATTCATCCTTGGAACACGCTTTTGTCCCACGGTCCACAGGTCACGCCACCCTTTGGATTACTCCATTATTATGATTAATTCTTGAAACAAGACTTTATTTTTTTCATATAGCCTATAACATTCGAAAATGAGACGCAAGTATAATTAATCAGTGTGACTATTCAGCGTGACTATGAGTGAGTTCTGGCAAGAGCTATAAACACGTATAATTACAACTCTTCATGATTAATTTATTCAAGTGTCACAAATTAATATGCAAAAATATTGGTGGAACACAGAGTAGCCGCAAAACATCTGCCGCCCGAATGAAATTTCGACGACCACTCGTCACAACGACGGATAAAAAAGGGTGTAAAAATTCAACTGTTAACACACGATTTAACAAATTATTATATATACATATACGAGTCTTATGACTATAGATACATTTATTTTAAAATATATAATGACCTTCCACGATGTTTTGTGGAGGATAGGAGAATTGGAAGGGGGGAGGGGGGCACCATATCCCCGTTAGGTTTACACGAATATGTACTAACTACGATGATATGTTAGGGGTGAGGAAGGTTGAATTTAGAGGAAATGTACCCAAATCAATGTGGGGGAAAGGGAGAGATGGGAAATCACTTAGAAAAAAAAAACCACCCTTAGTACATTCAACTGGGATTCGAACCCTGATATCTCCGTCATCAGCAGTCCAATCTATTGCAAGATATATGTTTTAGACTATGCGACCACCGTGGAGGGTATGATTTTGATTAAGCTTTAGGTTAATTTGATATAAAGTTATTGTCACCCGCATCAAGTGGGCGCACGGACTAAGCGTCAACTCATTTAGTCTGGTTTGCTAGTTCTGGGAAGGTCAGGGATCGAATCCCAATAGGGTGTACGTTTTTATTTTTCATCAATCAAAATTGTCCATCGAAAGTTAATTTTGAAGTGTAAATCAACGTTGTCCAGGCGCTAATAATAGAGCTAGTGTTTATAGACGCCATCGGAAAAGGGAAAGTCTTATTAGCAGATAAGCAAGAGGCCAAGTAGGATAAAGTACTTTACTAAGTAAATTTGCATATAGAGTGTGTTTGGGGGAGAGGGGGCGGAGGAGGGGGTTGTTTGGTGTGATTAAATGCGCCAGCGTAAGAAGCTTCAAATTAACCAAGTAAGTAAAAACAAAATATATAAAAGAACTGTTGGAAATTACTGTTTGTATAAAATTAAAATAAACATAGCTACTGAAGTAATATATTTTTTAATTTTAACCAAAAAAGTATTTTTGCTATAAAATTGCAAAAAATATTTACCTTAATTCGCATCCCCTTCCATCCTACCTTGAGTTGGTAGTAATCGTTTACTTTGAGAAGTCAAAAAATTACTGAATAAACCTTCCTGAATTTTAACAACTTTTATTTTTACTTTATCGTGACCCCTCGAAGAAAGGAAGTATTATGGTCGTAAAAAAAAAAGTTGAATTCGAGATTTTGATGGATGCCGACTTTTCGGGACTCCCTGAATCCGAAAAAGTTGTTTTGGCGACAGCCGTATGTCTATCTCGGCCTAGAGCCAAAATAATTTTATCAATCCGGCTAAAACTTGATATCTAGGATTCTCATAAGGTAACCAAATATAATTTTTGGAATAAAATATCCAACCCTAAATTTAAGGGTAGTTTACTTTAAGGCAAAAAGAGAAAATAACTATTTTCTCGAAATCAGCTCTAACGATTTTGATTAATTCGTATCTAGACACTGTTTAAAATTACAAGCAAAATGGCAAATATCACTTCCCAACAAAATTACTTTTACGAGTGTAATTAATATAAGTATAAATTTCTTCTAGTTTGAAATACATCCTCCTATATTTGGGAAACGAACTAACCTATCATTTCAAAGTTGTAGGGCTAATAGAAGTAAAAAAAAATATTTGAAATATATTTTTACGAAACCAATAATTTCCTTTTAAATATCTAAATGGCTTCATTTTAAGTAATGAAGCTAGAATGTCTGCACGGTGCACCATAATATAGGCCTATATGTATAATTGAAAACCATGTGGTCATAGCTATGGACCGGTGAAGCTGTAAAACCAATATTGTCACTCGACAATAAAAAGTTTAACTGGCATCAGAACAAAAATCGGAAGTTGGACGTGGGCCAAATCTTCCCTAGTAGTTATCTTATTCACGTATTCGATAATTCAAAATGGTCCATCATAAACCCTCAGTTTGGCTAAGTAGAAATAACAGCCAGTAATTAATTAAAGGGTCGACAGGGAAGGGTGCTATTAAGCGCCTCTGACACTAACACGCACCCACTGCTCTGTGCACACATTACAAACCAATCAAATATCACAGAAAGGAACTTTTCTGGTTATAAAAGTTACTAGATCAGTTTTCATGCAGTCATACGTCTTAAAGTCATGTGACCTGCCACTGCCACTTTTTACATATATAATCAATACTTTAAAAATAACAATAACAATAGGCTTATAATAAAATATTATCAAGTTTGGCCGCAAAAATTGTGTATTTTCTAAAGGCCGTTAGTATAAAAATTGGAATGTAGTGGGAATGAATTGCCTTAGAATGGATTATTTTTTACAAGTCCCTCGTAGTTTTAAAATTTATCCGTGGTGCGTTTAATTATGGTAAGAGACCAAGTTGGACTGAAATATTGGCATCAATCCTGTTTGTATATAGTTTTTATTTTAATTTGTGTTGGCTAAAAACTACTTTTGCGTGTAAGATTAAAAACTATTAGTTTAATCAATATGCTTATTAGTCTAATTTGATGAAAAATGGTAACCTAGACCAGGTATTTAAAAACCCAGTCGGAATATCCTACCACTGAGCTATCATGGTGGTAAACACTCAAAATGCACCCTACCGGGAATCGAACCCCATGCTCATCAGCAACAGGACCTTATGCAATGCAACCCTCTTAGACTGCTTGTTCATCTGTGATGACACAGGGGGTGTACTTCATAGTAAGGTAAGTTTGAATTTGTCCAGCGCCAGCGTGTTTGACTGGCGAGCCTAGTCTCTCGGAAAGTTCTAGACTCGTGTTTGGGTCCTGACTGGATGTACCGCCGTATTATAACCATTTGAATGCTGGTGCATTTCTTCTTCCCATCCCTTTAAAACAAGCTTCAGTATTTTTGAGGGATTGTGTGTTTTTACGCCATCCTTGCTACCCATATATTAACCCTAACGAAGGTAAAATTTAGAGGAAATGTACTCAAATCCGCGTGTAGGGAGGGGAAAAACTATTTAGGAAAAAATTACATTCAGTACACCCAACCAGGATTTAAACCTCGACCTACCAATCACTGTAAAATAAGACTAGGTTAACTCCTCAGCTCACGTGCCCACCGATGCGGGTTAGGTTGTTTAGCCCTCACGTTAGTAATATACTAAATTTTATAGGTTTTTTTGCCTTTCGCGTCTTACTAACCAAAACTAGGTCGGCTGTAATTTATACTTTGTTTCAACAATGTGTTCCATGCTTTTTAATCCAACACCTTAGCCCAATCAGTAACGCGTCTGCAAACTTAACTTAAGGTCCCGGGTTCAATCCTCAGCGTGACTGAAATACTTATATACGTGAGTCACGATTATCCCGCCTAAAGTGGCGTCATTCCGGCCCGAATAACGGAAAAGCCGGATAATACGGAATCCTAGTGTAAATAGTTTCCAGAATGGGTTGCCTACTTTTTTTGATTTTCACAGAACATTAGCTTTGTTTTAATAGACTTTGCTCATTTTCTGATTGCGATGTAAATTAGGAATACAGTAATTGTAGAGGGACAGTAAAAATTAAACGAGTGTCATCACTCCCTCTCTACACCTAAAACGTGGGCCTGTTCTCTGTTAGGATGTGCTATGGCCGAGGAAAGGGGGAGGTGATTGTGTTTACCTGTGCGGGTTCGTGATTGCTTTGTTTGTTTGTTAGGGTTTTTATTTTTGTAACATTTAATTGGACATTTAACATGTATAAAACATTGAATATAACAGATACAAAACGACGATCACCAGCCCCTAAAGGGGCTCTCGAAAGTCAACCGATATAGAACTGACATAAAAACACCAAAAAAGAAAATCATATGTCGCCCTGGCGGGTTGATTCAAAGTTGGCCATAGGTTTACGGGCGGGAAAAATTAAACAGAACCCGTCCTGTCGCCGGTAGTTCGTCGACAGGGACCTAAAAATATATATTTACACATATAGAAGGAACGACAGGGTAGAAAACATTGAAGGATGGGTGACCAGACGTAGATAAGACATGTAGGAAGTGGGGCGGAAAATATTTATGGTAGAATAAAAGTGGGCCGGCCTCGGCCGGTAGGTAATGGAAGTGGTCCCCCACCAGGGCTATGCAGATATCTCATACGTAGCCCCGTTGTGTAAATAAAATAAATTTTCCCCTGTGGGCGCATCTTGCCGGACAGGGTGAATGAAACTAAAGAGGTTCGTGATTTATGAAGACTTGATTTTTAAGGTTTTTATTAGTGATTCTATCTCTAGTACAGACGTGATGTTGATAGTGATATAAGGATGAAAGAACCTGAACAATATTCGGAGGCTTGTGACAAAACGAGGCGTTGTTAGGAATAACCAATGGCCTGTCTGACTCCTTGGTGGCTCCTAGATGGTTTTAGAGCCGTGGTGCCCTGGGCTCGAGCGGTAGCCCTCTACTACAAATACTGATGAACCAGCGTTCTAGCCCGTGTAGTCCCGAATCGGGCAGAGTGACCCCTAGACTGTGATGTTGATTAGTCAGCCACGATGGTTGGATACCCTACTCTTTATCCTGCCCTCTGACCTGGTTTCTGACTAAGAAATACTGACAATGTTTATGTGGTCAGCTCCTCTAGTCTATGTGTTTACAGGCTAATCACAACAACCTGCAACGCTCGTTTTGTCATTCGCAAACCACAACACACAAACACGCCTTCCAATTTAGGCCGTGCGGTCAAACGAGAAATGAATTTTGGAAATCCTTAATATACAGTAAAGTACTTCATTTATGAAATGTAAGATCACTTACAAAGCAAGAACAGTGATATAAACACACGTGAGGAACGCTTCCACGGACTCAAAACAAATGTCACACTGTACTTAATTGTCCGACCGCCACGCCTATATGAATGCACACGCGACTCCTGTAGTTACGCCTCGCACACACCTCCCTTGACACAGTTTCTTTTTCCAGCCAAATAAAAACAGTGCTGCTATCTACACCGGCCCAGCGCATGCGGCTGCAATAGTACTGTACTATACGCCAGCCGCATGCATAGCAGTTATGCTTTGCTGTCTCTAATGTTACAGTTGTAAGGCGTTTGCGATCTTTTTTTTTTTAATTATTAATTACTAATGAGTATGTACCGATTTGTTTAATTTAAAACGCACTTGTTAACACCGAGAACCGAGCTGGATAATACCGAGGGCTGGGTAATCGCGACTCTAGTGTAATCAGTGAAACTAAAGGCTTTCCCCTTTCACAGCTCTGAATTAGCAGCTGGAAGACTGGGTGTTAGGTCTGTTCTACAATTAAGTTAGTTTGTATATCATATTCTGTTGTAATCAATCGGTTAGAAAGTGTACATTAGTAAGCCCTTTTAAAATAATAATAATAATCTTACTTAAAACACTAAATATAGTTACTAAATGTCGGAAAATATTTTCTGAAAGTTGTTTTGGCGGTTTTGTAATTGCGAGAACTTCCCCTGAGCGATAACTATCTCCTGGGAGGGAAGTTATGGTGGTGGGGAAGGGGGGGACTTGTCCCCTGTTTGTTAGTGGCGGGGGAAACTGGCGGAACTCTATTAACAATGGCTGTGCCGAGCTAGACGTGTCCCCATTGTGTGCAGCCTTAGCCAGCAAACAACGGACACGAGTCGAGAACAATAGGACAGGACTTCGAGACTCGCCTGGGGGAAGAATTATTATGAATCTAGGGTGCTCTCCGAGATATAGTCCAACAGAATCGGAGCAGTGGTTAGCACTCCTAACACTGACCGTAGCCCACTCTGGATTATGGTCCTTTATCTTGTCATATCCAGTCTACCTCATTACATTCTATATCTTGAGCTTGTTCTAACCAGTCTACCTCATCATATCTTATAACTTGAGTTAGTTCTATCAAGTCTATCTCATTACATCCTATCTATTTCAGGTCCATTCTAATAGTATCCTCCGATCTGCTTCTAGGTCTTCCCACTGTTTTCTTCCCATTGGGTTTGCCTGTCAATACTTTGAACGTAGCTCTTGTTTCGTCCCTTCACGCTGCATGTTCTGCCCACCGTAACCAGCGAGATTTGATTACACTGATAATGTCTGGTGATAAATACACGGTATGTAACTCATCATTAAGTAATCTCATCCACTCTCCATCATTTTCAGCCTTTTTTTAAAAAAAACAAATCATTTTATAAGTACTTTGTTTTCGTTCACACCCTCAATTGTTTTTCGTCATGTAAAGTATGAGATCATGTTTCACAGCCATAAACAGTTTCATATATTCATGCGAAAATTCATGTGATCTGCATCAGTAACTTTTTATAAATATGTAATAGACATGCCCTAAATTGGGGTGTTAGTTTATTTTAACATTGTAATATTATGACAAAACGACAGTACCGACGTGTTTTGATGAGTGAGTAAACAACAGGACACAAGTGCTGACGGCCAGAATGTCTTGTCAGGATTCTTTTTGGCAATCAGGCCAAGTTGTGGTATAAATAGTACTATTTTTCATGCTAGCAAGGTTGAGAGTTCACCATCGATTCTAGGGGGTCATTCTGCCCGTTTTGGAGGCTGCGTGGGTTAAGATGTGTGCTGGAGGGCTACCGTCGAGCCCAAGAGTAAGTATTTTCAAATCCTTTTATTAACTTCCTAACAACGTCACATTTTGTAGCAGAGCAGAGTAGTACAATAAAACCGTAAGAACCAAAGCCGTACATCAAATGGGAGCCCACACAATGACCACCCTTATCCTCGGCCGCAATACATCCTGAAATATTGGGCCCACAAGGGGAGGAGTGACAAATAATATAAATACCGGTGGCGCGTCTTGGTGGTTAGACAGGATAAGCAGTGTGTGTTAAAACTGTACAGCCTGTGAATATGTTCTCAACCTTATGCGCCCCATTTGACCAACTATACCTACCTACCTCACATTGAAATCAATTTCCGTTGATACCTGGCCAATTAGTGTCTTAAGTAATAATAATATTTAGCACCACGTCTTACTACCCATTCGGGTTACACGCTTTAAGTACTAATTACTCTAATGGATTAGGAATTGGGAAGGTTGAAACAGAGGAAGTGAACCCGAATTTTCGTGGAGGGAGAGTGGAAAACCATTTAGGAAAAACCACCCCCAGTTCACCCAACCGAGATTCGAACCTCGATCTCCTCGTCCATTGGCAGTCGAGCTCAACACTACAAGCAGTGTCTTAAGTGATAAGAACATTTCACAGGTACAGTTTCAACTATCTCTCTCCACCTTAGCAACACTGTATGACACTGATCAATCTTATGAAATTACAATGATTAAAGAGGAAAAGTCCGACACTTTAGATCAGTCGGTAACGTGTCTGTCTATTGGGCTAAGGGTCTCGAGTTCGATTCCTGACATGGCCAAAAAATTATCATTGGTTAAATGTGGGTTTTTCCTTTCACAGTGATGAATTAACGGCCGGGGATTGGGTGTTGTGTCTGTTCTAGATTTCAGTTAGTTTATAAGTCGTGTGCTGATATTATCAGTCGGTACAAAAAGTGCACGTTAAATACCTTGAATAAATGAAAAAGAAAGTAAAATTTTAACAACGTTGATAGCAAATAAAATATCATATTTTCTAAAATTTCCTTTCGGCGAGTATTCTAATAGATTACTACTAGAAGCAAGTCTTGCTATCCATTCGGGTTGTACGTACTATTTTACTATATCTATGTGTTATTTATAATCCGTAATGTTACCGCTTCACAAACACACAACAAAACTAAATAAAGTCCCAAATGGTGATAAAAAAAAGACCTATAGTATGTTTAGCTTACTCTTCAAATAGATAAAAACTTTTACGCCGTTCTAAAAATTTCATACATCTATTTCCACACTTTGGTTTCAAAGTATGACACTTGTAATATGAGAAGGAATGTATCGCGTTGAAAAATGTAGCGCTATGCTTTAAACTATGTTATTTTATTTGCGCGGGCCATGGAATAAATATTAAACAAAGGGTGGAATTTCCGAGGCAGAAGGGTGTAAATGTTTTGACAACTGCCAAGAGCGCAAGCACCAAGGAATGAGGTAGACACAAAAAGAATCTAAATGTTTCGCTGGTACCCGCCAATAATTTCATGTTAATATTTATCAATTATGATAAATTATTTTTCCTCGGCTATCATTGGATGTTTATAATCTCTCTAAAATGCTTGATGTTAGCGTAATATCAGCTTAAAAAAAAGGTCTGTGAAGGAGCTTCAGAATTTATTAACCTGCGTGACTCTTGACAATTTCAAATCTGACTACGTATTTGATTTGAAATTCCAAACCTTAAATTATAGATTTCAAACATTTGAATAATTTTAACATTTTATAGTAACTAACAATGATCCGCTAATAAATTATAATCAACACATTTATTTTAATATTTAAGATCTTAAGTCATTTGTATTAATTTTTATATTATTTTAGTGGAAATCATATTTGACTTGAACATAGCCATTTTCGAATGTTATGGATACGATTTAAAAAACCAAATATAATCGAGACTATATTTTGAATTTGATTTTTCTTTAAATCACCGTATAAGATTATATTTAAAAAAAAAAATCCAAAGTACGATATTCTATTACAAATTTAAAATATTGAATAGACACAGGCTAAAAAAAATATTCAAAAATTTAAAAGAGTAATCATGAAACACAAATATTGCTTACTCTGAGCTTAATAGAATAAGAAAAAAATAATTAATTATGAAGTATACTAGATTACGAGACTAAAATTCAAAGTAAATATTCCAAATTCAAGTATTTAATACCGTCTGAGATGTAATTACTAGTATCATCTGTGAGCCGAGTTAAAATATAAAACGAAAATAGCAATATACATCAATTTTATTATTTATAAAATATTTATTATTAGCACCGCGTCTTACTACCCGTTCGGGTTATACGCACTTACGCTAATGTGTAATAGTAGGGTGATTGTGAGATGAAATGAAGGACCTACAGCTTAACGTGGAATCCGAACCACGGTGGAGGCCTGGCATTCCTCACATTCACAAGATGTCTTGTCAAAGGTGAAGGAAGGGTTTGGTAACTTATAAAATAATTTGATCATTGGGCCTATCACGTTGGCAAAAGTAAGACTTTCTAAAATTATTTTGTTTGAATATTTATCCCGTATATCTCTTGGTTATTGTATGATAAAGATTTGTTGCTCGCACCCATCCCTAAAGTAATTAAATGAATGAGAGTAGCTATTTATAAGTTACACTGTATCTACAATTAATTAGCTGCGGTCCTCATTATGAAACAGATATAAAATAAAAGGTACGGCTCGCTCTTTAACTTAAGAATGGCGATATTTACTGGAAGATCATAATATATAGGAAACTAAATAATATACACTGTTGCAGGAACATTCTACCAAAGAGCACACATGAAATAGTATACACAACTACAGAAACATTTTAAGGAAAAAGTAATTTATCTATTCGCCAAAGAGTATCGCAATCAACTAACTATTTCACAGACTACCATTTAAAATATATCTATATTTGCCAATAGTTCAGAAACGATTGGTTTTATAATAAATATATTTCAAATAAATTGTTTTTATCTCTAATAGTAACTTATTAGAACTTTTCAATGATCAGTTATTTCGTATCTCTAAGAGTTGCTTAGATAATAGAACAATTACATATATTTGCTTGTATAAAATATACTCTTGTCTAAGTCATTTTTTCTGAAAAGTGAGATGTATCATTTTGTTTTTACGTTAGGTAGTATCTAGATAGGAATTTTAATCAAAATCGTTTAGGTAAATTTAGAGAAAATCGTTTTGTTTTTTCCTATCTCTTTTTGACCTTAAGTAAACTACCCTTAATTTTAGGGCTAGATATATAATTCCAAAAAAAACCTCGGGGGGAACTTATGTAAACCCTAGATACCAAGTTTTAGCTCGATCGGTAAAATAGTTTCGGCTCTAACCCGAGGTACAGACAGACAGACTGTATCGCGAAAACCACTTTTTCGGCTTCAGGGGATACTGAAACTTCAACATTTATCAAAATCTAGAGCGCTAATTTTTTTACGATCACAATACTCCTATCTACGAGATGTCACAATAAGGTAAAAGGTTGATGTTTTTAATTATATGTCCTGCATTCAATTTGTTTGTTTGTATGGTTTTTTATTATTCATAAACTTTAAACATAAACATGAAAACATGAATAAAACATGGGAAACATTAAAGGACAAACATTAACACCAGCCCCGAAGGGCTCTCGAAAACGGACACGACATAGGGATACGAACAATCACAACATGAAGGGATTTGGCGGCCTTGCGGCCTGAAAATTGCCACTGTAGGTTTGGGGTGGGAAAATTTTCAAAAAACCCACCCCATCGCAAGTAAATGGTCGCAATGACCTAGGGTATACATAGACGTACATGGGATAGGGGAAAAGACAGAAAACAGAGAGAGGAGAACAAGAAACGGAAGAAAAACAGAGATGTTGGTATATAAATAGTGGTTAAATCGTTTCTGGAGTATNAATGGGAAAGAGAAGAGTGACCTTTAACCTAACAGTCTAGGTACGCTACGGTAATCCGAGTTTTCCCACTCTTTTTATTTCTCCTTGGCAAGCTATGCAACCCCATTGCAGTACAATTAAACTTTATATAATCCCCTTTGCCAAGTACTTTAGCAGAAAAAAAATTAGATCCCTCCGCGCGAACAACCCATTCAATCCGCCATTACACATTATTGCCCGGGATGGTGGTGCAGCCAACTGATTCTAAAGCGCATTATAAACCTTCTCGGTGAATCGCTAGAAGCGGTAGACAAATTTTATCATTAAATAATATTTATCTTCTGATGATGCCTGGAAATGTAGAACATTAGTAATAATGTTGAATGTTTGGTGAGTTAAATAACCCGGGTTCGATTTCTAACCCGACCAAAGAATTTATCGTTGATGGAATTGGGGTATCTTACGCACGGCCGAGGAATTGGGTGTTTGTGTCTTTGCAAGAATGAAGTTTGTGTGTATTCTAGAAATAAGTAAGTTTGTAAGTCTTTTGTTTCAGCAAGGGATGGTTAAATACCCCGAATAAAATAAATCTGGAAGCCTAAAGAGTATTTACATTTTGTGTTATTATTTTACAGGTGCAGGAGTATTATTAACGCCTTGGATTGCATTTATAGTGAACGTCGGAATACTTGCTTCAATCCACCACACGTGAAGACAACGTGTCTCAATCTGGGTCTCCATGTCTCAATCTGGGTCTCCATGTCTCAATCTGGATCTTCATGTCTCAATCTGGGTCTCCATGTCTCAATATGAGTCTTCATGTTTCAATCTGGGACTCCATGTCTCAATCTGGGTCTTCATGTCTCAATCTGGGTCTTCATATCTCATTCTAGGTCTTCGTGTTTCAATCTAGGCTTTCGTGTTTCAATCTGGGTCTCCATGTTTCAATCTGGGTCTTCATGTCTCAATCTGGGTCTTCATGTCTCAATCTGGGTCTCCATGCCTCAATCTGGGTCTTCATGTCTCAATCTGGGTCTTCATGTCTCATTCTAGGTCTTCGTGTTTCAATCTAGGCTTTCGTGTTTCAATCTGGGTCTCCATGTTTCAATCTGGGTCTCCATGTTTCAATCTGGGTCTTCATGTCTCAATCTGGGTCTCTATGTCTCAATCTGGGTCTCCATGTCTCAATCTGGGTCTCCATGTCTCAATATGAATCTTCATGTTTCAATCTGGGACTCCATGTCTCAATCTGGGTCTTTATGTTTCAATCTGGGTCTCCATGTCTCAACCTGAATTTAAGATGGGATGAAAGAAACCCGAGTTTAGGCCCATATTTTTGCGATTATATAACAAAAAAAATCGACCAAAATAAACAAAATATAGCTTCAGTGGAGACATTTAGTTGAATTTGTTAGAGAATATTTGTTATGATAATCGCGGCAATCGACCATGAAACATTTTTTAGCATCGAGTCTTACTACCCGTTCGGGTTATACGCCTATTTACTAATCATATTAATGGGTTAGGGATTAAAAAGGTTTAATTTAGAGGAAATGTACCTGCATTTTTGTGGAGGATAGTGTAAAACCATTTAGGAAAACCACCCTAAGTACACCCGATCTCCCCATCTTCAGCAGTCTAGTCTATTGCTAGAGTGATGCCTTAAGGGCTAGGTGCAGACGAACGACTTAGCAGTTTAGTTGGATAGTAAAAGTGAATGCTGTTAAATGGGGTAGTTGATCACAGCTCAAATGAAAAGTTGGACTAACTCCAACTTGTATTCAACCAATGTGGGGACAGCTGTCATTTTCACCCACTTCTGTGGTCGTATGGTCTAAGGCACTACTTTTGCAATATATTAAACTGCCTATGACGGGGAGATTGTGGTTTGATCCCGGTCGGGTGTACTTAACGTGTTGTCCTGTGGCCCCTATGCTCACACTTCCTGACTTCAGTTTCAACGTTACACCCTTTTACACAAGACACACACTTTTAACTCTAATTAATGACAGAATTTGGGTTTGAAAGCGGAAATGCAGCTACAAGTGAAAATAACTGTTGGTATGAACCCAGTATTTCCGATTTCTTCTCTTTTCCCAAAATCTAACTAGTAAGTTGCTTAGGAATGTATTTGGTCCAAATGGTATGAAGATACTGGGTAGTGGAGGAGGTTACATGAGGAGTTAAATACCCTGTATGCATCACAAGAGATTGTTAGGATACACAAGTCTCGTAGATTACAGTGGGAGAATTTAGAACTGTGCTCACGGTATTGACTGGCAAACCCAATAGTATGGAACCTTTGGGAAGATCTGGACGCAGATGGGAGGATAATGTTAGAATGGACCAGAAAGAGATAGGGTATAATGAGGTGGACTGAATAGAGCTAGCTCAAGATAGGTATAGGGTATAATGAGATGGACTGGATATAACTAACTCAATATAGAGATAGGGTGTAATGAGATGGACTGGATATAACTAGCTCAATATAGAGATAGGGTGTAATTAGATGGACTGGATATAACTAGCTCAAGATAGAGATAAGGTGTGATAAGGTGGATAGTATAGAACTAGCTCAAGATAGAGCGTAATAAGGTGGACTGGATATAACTAGCTCAAGATAGAGATAGAGCGTAATAAGGTGGACTGGATATAACTAGCTCAAGACAGGGATAGGGTGTAATAAGGTGGATTGTATAGAACTAGCTCAATACAGGGATAGGGTGTAATTAGATGGACTGGATATAACTAACCCAAGATAGGGATAGGGTGTAATTAGATGGACTGGATAGAACTAACCCAAGATAGGGATAGGGTGTAATTAGATGGACTGGATAGAACTAGCTCAATACAGGGATAGGGTGTAATGAGGTGGACTGGATAGAACTAGCTCTAGATAGGTAATGTAATGAAGTGGAATGGATGTAACAACTCAAGATAAGGATATATGGTGTACTTTTGTAAGTCCGGCAATGAACTTTCGAGTTCTTAATTCCATATAGTAAATTATTAAGATACAAATAGCCGCAGTTTCTACCACGTTCATTTTAAATAACATAATTATGTGTGTCAACTTGCGTTGTTTCCAATGTAGAATGACCAACTGTTGAATGTCATGTGTGGCCAACCCAACTAAACTGTTTAGTCGGAGAGAAATCTTTGTTGTGCAAATAGATCTCAATTAAAATTGTGCAACATGAAATCGTTCGTCTACGCCTAACTTTAGACCATGCGGCCACCGAAGCGGGTTATAAAACTACGAAAAGAAAAATTCATGGACAAAATACCGAATGCCCATGACATAATAAAAAATTGTTGATATTACTGTGTGTATAAAACTAAACTAAATGTACTGAAAAATATTTTATTCATTTAGATAAAACATGTTTATTTTTGCCATAAAAATTTTTAATAAAAAATTACCTTGATTTACGTCCCCTTTTAGCCCACCTTAAAACATACTTTTTGAAGAAAGCTAACTCATTAGCGTAATTAGTAAATACACGTATAGCCCAAACGGATATTAAAACGCGATAACAAAAAAAAACTGTTCTTGATCTACTTTCTTTGAGATCCGCAACTAAATAATACACATTTTTACAAAACTATTGTTGTACTTTGTTAACAACTAATAAATTTAAAAAGTTTTACTTTGTTGGAACATGGTACTTTGTTCAAAACTTGGAACTTATCTGTAAAATGAATACAATATTTGAGTTGATCATATTTTACTCTACTTTAAGGTTAGTGAGTCTTCTTCTCGTGCCAGGTAATTATTTTTATTTAATTTTAGAATTGCAAAGGTAGGAGTAGAGATAAAACGAAAATCTGAGTGTCAAAAAACTTTATATTGGAATTCCGACGACTGCAAACGACGCGCACATAATTATATACATTATTCTCGCTGTCCGCGTTCCGGCCCATCCGATGCGTGAACTCGTGGGTTTAAAGAGTTCATTTTAGGATATAAAATATTTTATTTTGTGTTTGTGTGTGTGTGTGTTTTACTATAAATTTGTTTCCTGGCTCTTGTCAAAAATGTATCAGGTTATTCACGTAGGTACTTTGATTCCTGTAAAATGTCAGAACAAAACGGATAGAAGAATAATCTTTTGAGGGGCGCAGCAATTCATATCAAAACTAGAAACGGCTGATTTACAACAAAAAAAATTCTAGCGGATAGACATATTTAGGATTAATAAAACAATGGATGTTTTCAAATTATTGTACTGTTTCGTGAAACAAATATAGTCAAAATAAGAACGACACAAGTGCCTTCCATTTAACGAGTTATTTCAAATCATTTCCCAACAAAAGATGCAGTTTTCTGCTTGAGTTTCACTTTGTAGACGCATGCGCACTGATGGTCTTTTTCAGGGATGTTTTAAGACCTTCGTAGGCCCTAGGCACTTTTTCCCGTGTGTCCGATATTTTAACTCATTTTTACATTAATTTTATCGTTTGCACACACAAAAAAACAATTAATGAATCTTGAAAATACTCGCAAATTGTAATGAACAATGAACGCCTCTGAACCTCTGTTGATACAATAGCCTAGGTCCACCAATGGTTCGCGATACGTGAAATGCAACTACGCATAACAACATAACACTGTTACACTCTTGTATCTCTGATTGTGTCAATGAGTCTGTTGATAAACGCGACAACATAAATTTGGTTTCTTATTTGGAATATTTTTGTTTATGTATTTTTCAAATGAAATATTGTAGTACTTAAAAGGTTTGCAGGTCCTAAAATATTCGTGGGTTCTAGGCTCTGTGCCTAGTCGGCCTAATGGATAAAGTGGCCCTGAAATTTTGGCTTTGAAATTTTTAGGTTTCTTTTAGAAAGGTGTATCTCTCAAGCTGATGATGTCACGCAAAAAAAGAAAATCCGAAGTGGTTTAAAGTCGCGCCAAGCGGACAACGCCGAAGAGACTGAAATATTCTGATTGGTTTTAGAGCTCGTCACGTGATCCCATTTTTGCTCCACCGTTAACAAGGAGCGCGTGGTCTGACCTTACCTCGTCACCGAATGGTTGTAAAGCTCAATAACCGGTTTTGTTCACAAGAGACGTATAAAAATTGCTTTTGTCCCCTTTCCCCACCAGTAAAAAACATTCAATGGTATCAGCTCGTGATCAAACCATACCGACTGAGCCGCCACCGTCTTTTGGCGAAGATAGTAGGCCTACCGACTTTTGTGGTTAGAGGGTGTCATGTGGTCAGCACAACAAACCATCCAGCCACTGAACTCAGTTTTCTAAACCAAAGCATCTACTTTTTCATACAAGTAGCTTCTCGTTTGCCCTCACGAGGCCTACCAAGCTTGGGATAGGGATGACGGAGAAAAAACTTAAAGGAAATGTACTTGCATTTGTGTGAGGGTAGAGTGAGAAACATTAGAAAGAAAAAGAAACTCAGTCCACCCGAACGGTGTTCAAAGCCCAACCGTTCCGTATCCAGTGACCCAGACTGGCTATGCTGGGTTATTCTAGGTTCCAAGTGTTATAAAACAAACTGTTTCATGGATGTGGATTGGAGTGTTTATTCACTTGTATTCGCAAGTTTATCAAAAGAGTTATTAATGATTTAATTTTAAAGATTAAAGAAGAAAAAGGTCACTTTGAGGAAATAATAATAATAATAATTATTATTATTATTAGCACCATGACTTACTACCCGTACGGGTTATAAGCACTTAACCTAATGTGTAATTGGTAGGGTGATTGTGAGATGAAATGGAGGACCTACAGCTTAACGTGGGATCCGAACCACGGCGGAGGCCTGGCATTCCACATATTCACAAATTGTGATGTCAGACGTGTTGAAACATCGGAACATGACACTTTAGTTTTTTTGGTTTAAATTTCTTGTGTGAGATATTGAAGGGTAGGAAACTCCTTTTTTGTCATCCTAGTGTACATTTTGAAACGCTCTTTATCTTTCAAAAGTTCAGGCCATAAAGTATTAACTTCACCAAATTCACCCGTCTTTACATTTATGGGATGTATCCACTCTCTCGAGTGTTCCAGTGCAAATAACCAACTAATAGCAGCTACAATTTCCTCCTCTTCTTCAAGTTCAGATTATAGTCTTTCATATGGTAGGGTGATTGTGAGATGAAATGGAGGACCTACAGCTTAACGTGGGATCCGAACCACGGCGGAGGCCTGGCATTCCACATATTCACAAATTGTGATGTCAGACGTGTTGAAACATCGGAACATGACACTTTAGTTTTTTTGGTTTAAATTTCTTGTGTGAGATATTGAAGGGTAGGAAACTCCTTTTTTGTCATCCTAGTGTACATTTTGAAACGCTCTTTATCTTTCAAAAGTTCAGGCCATAAAGTATTAACTTCACCAAATTCACCCGTCTTTACATTTATGGGATGTATCCACTCTCTCGAGTGTTCCAGTGCAAATAACCAACTAATAGCAGCTACAATTTCCTCCTCTTCTTCAAGTTCAGATTATAGTCTTTCATACATTTGAGTACTACTGATTAAACGAATCATACACAAAAATGGTGTGATCTGATCAGAATCAAGAAATCAACTGACAACAATTCATGTCGAAACAACAGAATACACCAGATACATCGGAGCAGTGTAATCTCTTGAAACTGATGTGTTATGTTGTGTTGTGATATGTTGACATGTGTCAACACAAAACGTCAGAATGGTCTAAATTCGGCCTAGTACTCCCATAGTGGCTAATGCATTTAGAAAGTGCACGTTGTATACACAAATTTAAAGAAATATGTTTGTTTAAACTACATCCCTCAAAACCTTCCATGATTTTTAAATTAATAATAAGATTTTTCCTTGATTTTTTAATAATGATCTCATTTTATTGTTTTAACATATTTATACGGAACTCACAGAGGCTATTGATTTTGGACCCGGCCATTTATATTAATTAACCAACAACGTTTATTATGATGCAAAGTAAGTCCAATATTTACTATCCATGAAAACATCCACGATTCAGTTATCCGTGCTTTCCTCTCTAGACCTATATCACGCGATTTGTGTTATTACAATAATCAAGACCTACAGTAGCTCCATGGCTTCTTTGGTGCTGACCGACAGCTCACAGCTGACAAATGACTGTTTCAAAAGTTACCAGACCAAATTATGTATCCCTACGCCGAACCATATGATCTGCATAAACATGTGTTTAGCAGCTGTCAGTCAGCACCAAAGAAGCCATGGAGCTACTTTAGTTTGAGAAGATGAGCCTCCTCATTTTAATTTGTACTCGTGTTATTTGCATTTCGAAAGCAAGGAGAATTTATAATATGTATCTCAATGTAAAATTCTAAGAGAAAATTTCAGATTATAATACAGTGACGTGTATCTATGGTTTGTTTGATTTGTATTCATATTAGTTAGCAGAAAGTTTTTCTTCTGTCAATGAATAATAATAATATTTAGCTCCACGTCTTACTACACGTTCGGGTTATGCGCTTAAGTACTAATAACTCTAATGGATTAGGAATTGGGAAGGTTGAATTAGAGGAAGTGAACCGGCATTTGCGTGGTGGGAGAGTGGAAAACCATTTAGGAAAAACCAGCCCCAGTTCACCCGACCGAGATTCGAACCTCGATCTCCCCGTCCTCAGCACTAAAGCTCAACACGACAAGCGCGTTATCCAACTACGCCACCGAGGCGGGTCTGTCAATGAAAATGTTATATGTAACGTTATACATATTCAGTTTAATTTGAGTTTACATTTATGTAGCTTATTTAGTATTCATACAAACCGATTACTACTCAAATGAAAGGCATCTAACACTTTTGTCATTATTATTTTATTGAGTTTCCGTCTTACGACGGGTCCATTCCTTTTGTCAGTGAACTTAGACAGTCAATGCGCTCTGTTCTTTGTATTTTCCATTAGCTTCCAGAAGGTTCTTCTTTCCTTCAAGTCATCTAATATTTGGATCCTCCTTCTTCCTAAGCTCCTCTTTCCCTCAACCTTTCCTTCCATGACCATCATGCAGAAGATAGTTCCTCCTAAGGATGTGGACGATCCAGTTTGATAAAATTGAATAATAACAAATGACATAACCTTATAGATAAAACTAATGTTTGATTGTCGGTGTGTGTGTGCGTGTACAACAATGACCTGTTAACGCTAGAACTCAAAAACTTAACTGGATATTTTTTTTAAGCGCTGCGTTTTACTACCCGTATTGATTCGCTAATTTGTTAGGGATGAGAAAGTTCAGATTTTAGATTGAGTGTACCCGAACTTGCGTGGAGGTAGAGTGAAAAACCATTTAGTAAAACTACCCTCAATACACCCAATCGAGATTCGAACTCCGATATTCTCATAATTGCAGGTCAAATATATTGTGAGAATGGCGTCTTAGACCTCGCAGCTACAGAAGGGGGTTATTTTGAATAGAAATCCAAATATAAATTACAGTAAATATATACACAATCCCCTAATTTTAGGGTTTATTGAGTTTTTAGTTAACAACACATTTAGAAATAGGCTAAGCCCAACACAGCTACCCTCTGTACACGCAATGACAAAGTCGCTAAAATAAATGAGGAAATATTGAGTATTTTAGAAGGATAAACCCATTGTTACATCATTGTGGACTCAATTGAACGTGAAAAGACAAACCATCCAGTAGAGTATTTAAACAGTTTGACACCCTCAGGAATTCCATCATTCAAATTACACTTTAAAATGGGAAGTATACAAAAATATACCTTTATAACAAACTAGCCCAACCTAACAAAACTTAACCTTGCATGCGACTACAAATTGAAAGTTTGGTTTTGTTAGGTTAGGTAGTATTGACATCAGCCTGTCATAGAAAGCTTAAAAACTAGTCTAACTTAAAATCTTAAGGAAAGCAGGATGAAGTATAATTAAATGTCACAGCATTCGCGTGAATAGAGGATTATAATTCCTAGTGAATGAATGAAGGGAAATAAAACTATAGACCCATTTAAATAGTAATGAACTTATAAAAATGCAAACATACTTTTTTGGGGTCAATATTGATAACATTTTACAATATTATCGGTTTTATTAAAAATGAATTGGTGTATTAAATAGTAAAGATATTATTTTTGTCAATTTACAATTATAGCCGCGTCTAAATACTTTATTTTTGAAATTAACAAATTATACGTGGACACGAGAATCAAACCCGGGACCAGGATAATTCTCCACTCATATTTCAAGGCAGAATCTGTGGTGGACGTGCGGAGATAGTCGGTTGCGTTATCTGATATCTCGTGATTCTTAATTGATCAAACATTAATTATAGCCGACTATCTCCACACGTCCACTAAGACTCTGCCTTAAAACATGAGTGGAGAATGACTCTGGGCTTGGGACGATTCCTGAATAGCTCAGTGGGTAGAGCACTGACGTACTAAACAAAGGTTCTGGGTTCTATTTCCACATCCAAGTGTCAATTTTTCAGTCCAGAGAATAAAAAGGAATTGATAATATCTATCAATAGTGATGGCTGAAGTTCACATGACATGACTCATGAATACGTAAAAGTAGATTGTGTAACTTTTATAGCTGTTAGATAAGGACCTTAATATTAAAATCGGACTGTAACTCAGCCGAGAGTGTTAACTAGGAGTGTGTGAATTCCATTTTTTCAATTCGAAACTAAATCGAATTAAATAAAATTAAATATTCCCCAAGTTGAATTGAAGTTCGATTTTTTTTTTTATGTTTATAGTTGGCAAAAGGTATTATAATGTATGGCATAGCTATATGATTGTAGGTATTAGATGTTACAAAATGAAGGGTACAGGGGAAATAGGGGGAAAATCTCATTTCATACATTTTCTAGGGCAACAACTTTTATATATCTAACACCTTAAGGACCTCAGAAAATACTTTTTTACTTTCTCTCGACACTTCGAAGAAAAAGTATTGTGATCGTCATAAACATCTAAATCGAGATTTTGATAAATGTCGACGTTTCATGATCCCATGAAACCAAATAATCAGTTTTCGCGATGCCGTCTGTCTGTCTTCTGTACCTCGGGCTAGAGCTGAAACCATTTTACCGATTGGTCTAAAACTTGGTATCTGGGATTTTCTTAAAGTCCCTCCAAGAGGTTTTTGGAATTAGATATCAAACCCTAAAATTAAGGGTAATAATTTACTGAAGGACAAAAAAAAAGACAAAAATTGATTTTCTTGAAATTCGCTTTAACGATTTTGATTAAATTTCATATCTAGACATTGTTCATCACAATAAACAAGATGGCAAGAGCTATAAGCAAATGTATTTACAATTTAATTCAGGCCTTTGAAAACATATTTGATTCTTATGCTTTTTGTTGGACAAAGATGTTTCTCGTTTCTCAATTTTTCTGTAACAGTGTTCCTAGTTCCTAATACCATTTGGTGTAGTATTTCTACAACAATGTATATACATGTATATATGTACCTATTATTTCGTTTCACAAACATTACGAGTTTTTAGTAAATGTATATTTTAAAATAAAAGCGAGAGAAAGTCTGTGCGGTGCACTGTACCGTTTATTTTTTAATAATATAGATGACAGAGACCTCTTTTAACCATAATATTAAGTGCATTAGAAAGATCTATTGATTGTCTAACAGATGGCAGCACTAACTCAATTTGAGTTAAAATGTGACTTTACTCTTTTTTTTCCCCTGTACCATATTATACTGTAAACACGACTAAAATATTCTGTTTAAGCTGATAAATTAAGGTAATATTACAATATGTAATTTTTTTTGTCGTGTGAACATTAATTTGTGATGTAAATAACACCCCCAAATGACTAAAATTAAACGTATTTTAATTTTAAATGTGGTTTATTGCCGAAATGTCTTAGTTGTCGAAACCGGAATTTTAGTTTCTAATCGAATATTCGAGACGGAAATCACACATTCCTAGTGTTAATACAAACGAACGATGGCTGGATTTAAAAACACAGCGGCCATTCTGATTTATGACAGGCCAGGATCATATAATGAAGATTTTGCAGACTCATAACGATTTTAAGAGAAATCTTCTAAAACCGTTTGCGGTAAGTTTATGGTTCCTTCACGATGAGAAAGCGTATCATCTTAATGCAGATGAGCAGGGGTACAGGTCTATTCAAAGTTTTGTTAACAATTTTGTAGCTCTAACGACGTTACATACTTGGTGAGTTCAAAGCTATTTTGCAAAGTGAGCTGCATCTTAACGTGACGTACCTAAACACAATAATATGCGATATCCCCATTTAGACGCAAATTAATGAAGTAGAAAAGGAGGAATTAGGAAGGTTGAATTTAGAGGAAGGTTACCCGCATCTGCGTGAAAAGAGAGTGGGAAAATATTCAGGGAAAACCGCCCTCAGTACACCCTACCGGGATTCGAATCCAGTATCAGCCATAAATGAGTCTTGTCTATAGAAGAAGAATGTCCCATTTAAACCAATTATCTTTCTAGTTTAACTGGTATTTAATTTTGTTTCCATGAATATAATATAATGGATCACTTAAAATAAAGTAATGGTGGACGACATTATGTTCTGCCTTGTATCTGTTTTTTTCAAGTAGGAAAGAAGAGCAAGTAATTTCACGAAGCTACAAGACCTAACTTTAGATAAAGGGTCTGGTCATAAACGACTGCCCTAAAGTGCTCGGTTTAAAACGTGTGTGGTTATACATCCCAAGTATAAACCGCACAACCTATAAACCAGTCTAATTTGCAAATGTCTAGAAAAAACTTGCAGGTTGTATACACGATGGGAGGAGCTAAATGACACGCTATTACCCTGTCAACCTCAATTTAGATTGTGACAAATTGTAGGACCTGCAGCCACCGCAATTAAAAATAATTTAATTTATAGCAGAACTGGGGCTGTGTTAGAGTAAACAGAGGATTTCAGCTATGCAAGACTTTCTAGGACTGTACAGGAGTTTACGTTTAGGGCTGTGCATGCCTTAATGTATAGGGTCAAGGCTGTGCAGTATTTTACTGTATGTATAGAACTGCTCAGAACTAGTTTTTAGGGCTGCCCAGAGATTTAGGTCTAAGGTTGAGCAGGACTTTAGGCATTTGGTTGCTCAGAACTTAAGTTTATAGGGCTGTGCAGGACTTTGGGCTTGACTTTAGCTCTAGGATTCTTCAGAACTTTTGGTCTAGGGATGTGAATGACTTAAGGTCTAAGATTGTGCGTGGAATTAAGGTCTAGGGCTGTGCGTGGCTTTAAAATCTAGGGCTGTGCGTGTCTTAAGGTCTAGGGTTGTGAATAATTTTAGGTATATAGGACAATGCAAGACTTAAGTTCTAGGGTTATGTGGAACTTTAAATCTAGAGTTTTTTAAGACTTTATATCCTGGTAAATGAAGAGATTTATATCTAGGACTATGCATACTTTATTTCTAGGGCTATGTTGGACTTTATATCGAAGGCTATGTATAACCTTATATCTAGGGCTAATTTGGACTTAATTTTAAGGTTTTTATATAGAGGGTTATACAGGACCTTACACCAAAGGCTATGTGAAACTTTATATCTAGGACTATGTAGGAGTTCACAACAAGAGCTGTGCAGGACTTTATATATCAGGGATGTACATGACTTTATGTAATAGAGCTATGCAGGACTTTATGTCTAAGGATCTCCAGGTTAACCTCAGGTGGTGTTTTAAATAATGATATTATTGGCTAGTTGTTTGTTACGCTGTTACTCTGTGTTATGTTATGTTATGTTAGTTACAGTGTGGCTATTTAGGCATGTGTGTAGAAAGTATACATTAAATTGGCGTTTCACGGCGTATTTCAGTTGGAGTCGCAAGGCTTGTTGAGGTTATAGCTATATGTTTTATTTTTAAAGTGATTATAATTAATTATCATAGGAAGTTGTGATATTTCAATAGAAATGTAAGCGGTTAAAATGATCTGAGCGGCCAAGTTACCGTTTGAGTTCCATTTGGTTACTCAACTCTGGCGGTTGCTTGCTGACTTAGGTTTGTTGTAGCAGCCTCGTGTTTAGGTGAGTGGCACTGCTACTATAACTTACAAAATACCTCCTGGGCTCATTAATTCTTTTTTGAGACATGTTTATTTTTGGTGATGAGTCCTGGATTCAAATTCCAACTGGAGGTACTCTGGATGAGTTTTCTTAAATGGTCTCCCCCTTCTCCCTCCAGCAAATAAAGGTACATTTTCTATAACTTTTGCCTACCCCTAAATTGTAATTAAATGCAGAGAGCCTACTACACAGGTCACATGGTCTAAGGCGTCACTCTCGTGTCTCATCCATGCCGATGACAGGAAGATCATGTTTAGATTTTGGCCGGATGTATTGAGGGGTGGTTTTTACTAAATGGTTCACCGATCCTTCATGAAAATACCGGTACAATTCCTTTAAATTCAATCTCGCTCACCCCTGACACATTAGGGTAATTTTTACATAGGCGTATGACTCGAATCGGTAGCAAGACGTGGTGTTAAAAAATCTGAATAGTTCATATGAGTAGTATGATTCAATGAAACTAATAATTTAAAAACTAGGTTACCCAGGGGTTGCGATGATATCGGGGAAAAAAATTGGGCTCAAACCCTGTGAAAGGCTTAAAACCACTGCATTAAATCTCTTTTTTCGTTGTTCTAAGTGACGCAGAATAGAAAACTAAGGACGCCATTTTATGTCCACCGTGTTTTAGTCGGAATGTTACGTTTTCAGATAAGACTGGGTGTTTTATTTTATTACACTTTCTGTAAAGGTACTGTAGATACCTCATTTTTGTTCGAGATACCTTAGACATTCCTTTTACCCCGAGAGCTCATATCCACTTGTAATTAATTAAAGAAAAATAAAGCTATGACAATATGTGAAATTGTATTTTATATTACAGTCCATTCTTTCCGTGGGAAGGGTCTTTGAGTAACCACAAGTATATTTTTTCGCGGTAAAAATTGATAGCATTCTATATCTAGGGCTATGCTGCACCTTACATCAAAGACTATGTATCACTTTATAATAGGACCTTGTAGGAGTTCTCAACAAGAGCTGTGCAGGACTTTATGTATTAGGAATGTACAAGATTTTATGTAATCGAGCTGTGCAGGACTTTATATATTAGGGATATGCAGCATTTTATGTATTAGGAATGTACAAGATTTTATGTAATAGAGGTGTGCAGGACTTTATATATTAGGGATATGCAGCATTTTATGTATTAGGAATGTACAAGATTTTATGTAAAAGAGGTGTGCAGGACTTTATTTATTAGGAATGTACAAGATTTTATGTAATAGAGGTGTGCAGGACTTTATATATTAGGTATATGCAGCATTTTATGTATTAGGAATGTACAAGATTTTATGTAATAGAGGTGTGCAGGACTTTATATATTAGGGATATGCAAGCATTTTATGTATTAGGAATGTACAAGATTTTATGTAATAGAGGTGTGCAGGACTTTACGTCTACAGATCTCTAGTTTGAGCCCAGGCGGTATTTTAAATAATAATATTATTGGCTAGTTGTTTGTTATTTATTATTATAATACTCTGTCCTATGTTTAGTTTGTTTAAAGCTGTGTTGGGTTATGTCAGTTGTGTGATTATTTAGGCACGTGTTCAGAAAGTATATATTAAATTTATAATTATTATTATTAGCACCGCGTCTTACTACCCGTTCGGGTTATACGCACTTACGCTAATGTGTAATGGTAGGGTGATTGTGAGATGAGATGGAGGACCTACAGTTTAACGTGGAATCCGAACCACGGTGGAGGCCTGGCATTCCTCACATTCACAAGATGTCTTGTCAGAGGTGAAGGAAGGGTTTGGTAATCAGATAAATCTTTGCCGGGACCGAGGATTGAACCCCGGCCGCCAGCATAGAAGTCTGACCCCTTACCCCTAGACCACCAGGTCACCGACTATAAATTAAATCAGAGGTTTCCATCATGCTGGTCACAACCTTGTTTAGGGTTGCTGAATATTTAACTTGTGTTATTTTATAGGTATTGATGATATAATATATCAAAAGGAGCAACTGAAGATCCCATTACTTGGCGTATGAGTACTTGAAAGTAGGTAAAGTAATTTTACTAGTCGCCGGTTAAAGTCCTTTCTTATAAAAAAAATTGGATTGTAGCCAGAGATAAAATATGTATATAAAGGTTAAATTAAAAGGTATCAAATATAAAACAATATAAATATGTGAGACTACCAAGAAGAAGGGGTGGACCGATGAAAGGGGAGAGGGTTAGAGGTTTTCACACCCCCACCCCCGACACATAGGCACACATTCAATAAATACCTGTGTGTAGACTTGCTATCATTAGCAATGTAGGAAGGAGAGTATATGACAGTTCGTAACACTCGTACATACTTTCTTAATTAGTCTATTGTAAATAGGAAATGACTTAATCTATAGCGTTAGGAACTTTAAAGTTAACTGGACCACTTACAAAAATAGGACATCTATTTCTATCTTGAGCTAATTCCATCCAGTCCACCTCATTACACCCTATCCTTAAATTGAGCTAATTCCATCCAGTCCACCTCATTACACCCTATCCTTATATTGAGCTAATTCCATCCAGTCCACCTCATTACACCCTATCCTTATATTGAGCTAGTTCTATCCAGCCCCTCTCATTACACCCTATCCCTATATTGAGCTAGTTCTATCCAGCCCCTCTCATTACACCCTATCCCTATATTGAGCTAGTTCTATCCAGCCCCTCTCATTACACCCTATCCCTATATTGAGCTAGTTCTATCCAGCCCCTCTCATTACACCCTATCCCTATCTTGGGTTAGTTTTATACAGTCTACCTCATTTACAACCTATCCCTATCTTGAGATAGTTCTACCAAGTCCACTTCATTACACCGTATTCTTTCAGCTCTATTCTAATGCTATCCTCCCACCTGTGCCTAGGTCTTACCAATGGTCTCTTCCCATAGGGTTCGCCAATCAATAGCCTGAACAAGGTTCTAGATATTCCATTCGTGCTCCATGCCCTTCCCACCGTTATATACGAGATTTTTCATCCTAGCAATGTATTGTGATGGGTACAGAGTATGCAACTCGCCATTATATAGCCTCTTCCACCCCTCAGTAGCCTCATCAATTTTTGGACCAAATATTGTCCTAGGTATCTTGTTTTCAAAGACCATGGTTTTCCCCGTCATGTAAGGTAGGAGACCACGCTTCACAACCATAAATAACAACCAGTAACCCGCTTCAGTGGCCGCGTGGTCTAACGCGCTACTCTCGCAGTAAACTAGATTATCGATGACGGGGAGATAAAGGTTCGAATCTCGGTTGGGTGTACTAAAGTTTTTTCGAAATTAGTTTTTCACTCTCCAGTCATGAAAATGCGGGTACACTTCCTTTAATATACCCATCCTAATCCTTTAAACTAGTAAGTAAATAAGTGTATAACCCAAACGGTTAGTAAGACGCGGTGCTAAAAAAAAAAGGTACCTCGTCGGTATTCGAAGTAACTTTATATTTAAACAGGCTAAATTGAAAATTAATTATGAAGTAATCTGGAATTGAACCTTTAACGTTTAGAACATATATTTATGATTTTCCAGAATACAAATACAAGCACAAATAATAAATTATTGTTCAATGTAATTCAATCTCATTCATTTGTTTGTGCTCAGGTACAGCTTCATGGCAGACATGATGCAAACTGTGAATACAACAATATGGTCTGAGCGTATGGTAGTGGGGAACATTCAATTGAAGGAACATTAATGATGCAACTTGATTAGTAAACATAGATCAGCGTTATAAAGCTATTAATAAGTTGATTATACTAAAACCCCGTTCACCAGTGGCAGCTCGTAGCTAAAATTAGTGGGGGTAATTCCAGAAAAATTTTAGCCTTTGTTTTAAAATTGTGTAAAAGGGGAAAAAAACATGTATAAAAAGAAATATTATTCAGGAACCTGATAAAATCTTAACCAAACAACTAAAAATGTATTATTTACTTTAACTTAAATTGTTACATTTCAAGCTTGATCTATTAATTTAAAAATGAAATCCATTCTTCTTGTTTTAAGTTGCGCGAAGAGTTCAATAATTTTCTCCTTGATCTCGGGATGACAATTGAGGAAATTTTTCTCCATTGAAAGTACTGCAAGCGCATTTAGTCTTTCTGATAATTAAAAGAACCGAAAACAAATGACTCAAATAGAATAGCTGGAAGCAGATTAATAATCTAATTCTACACTCTTCTACACTTTATCACATTCAAGAATATGGTACATGGTTTTTAAGCACAACACAGGCTGAGTAAAAAAAAAAATCCTTCCACCATCACGCCAGAGCCGGCACTGTGAGAGAAACAGTGCTCTCTCTACCTGGCAGTCCCGCCTTCCTCCACACCCCCTTCTTATGTGCGCATGCGCACAACAGTCAAACACCACGTCACTGTAACTTTGAAGTGCCCAGTTTAATAGAAAGATTTTTGTATCTTTTTTTATAAATTGGGGGATGGCTACTGAAGTACCGACATTAAGCTTAAGGAATTTATATAATACTACAAAAATAAAGAAAGAATTAAAGAAAAAATTACTCATTATATTAAATGTTATCAATAATATCAAGTGGAAATAGGGGGTGCTGCAG